>JACXGK010000751.1:0-91375 GCA_016801125.1 Novumbra hubbsi
TTCAAGACAACTTGCTGTCTGATGGCATAAAATGGGTGTTCAACCCTCCTGCTGGATCCCATCACGGAGGCGTGTGGGAGCGAATGATACGTCAGGTGAGGACCACATTGACATCAGTACTGAGGCAGCAAACATTGGACGAAGAAGGCTTACATACGGCTTTGTGCGAAGTGGAAGCAATCTTGAATGATCGCCCAATTACTGCAGTATCTGACGACCCCAACGACCTTGAGGCTCTTACGCCAAATCATTTGCTACAGTTGAAAGGAAAACCCATTATGCTGCCTGGATTATTCAGAAAGGAGGACTCCTATTCCAGACGAAGATGGAGACAGGTACAATACCTCGCAGATCTGTTCTGGACCAGATGGATGAAGGAGTATCTTCCATTAATGCAAGAAAGGCAAAAATGGAACCTTCAAAAAAGGAGTCTAATAGCAGACGATCTTGTCCTAATTGTGGACAACAGAGCTCCTAGGAACACTTGGATGATTGGCAGAGTCATTAAACCTATTCAGGACTCAAAGGGTCTTGTACGGACCGTACTCCTAAAGACTAAAAGCTCTGTGTTGGAAAGACCCATCACCAAGTTGTGTCTGCTCCAAGAAGCAGAATAAAACTAAATATACAGGTGTACACTCGTTTTAGAGCTGTAAAGAACTTTTACAGATGTACATGGCTTAGCGTAGGGAGTTTTCACGTTTTGGAAGATTATTTTTTGAAAAACGTTGTTTTGGCTCCTTGAAGATTTTCGTTTCACAGTAATTGTTTGCTTAAAGGCAGCCACAATTAGGGGCTGGTAATGTAGGAGCCAAATTCCTTTTGGAGTATGTTTACAAACAATAATAATTATAATGTTTAGAAGATATATTTTTGGTTGGTATTGTTGCCCGTTTTGATTTGGTGTTAGTGAAACACCTGCTGCTACGGAGGGGGGATAGCTTTTGACCACGCCTATATTAGGACGTAATGGGTAGGGGAAGGTGGCTGACCTGGCGATAGTAGGAAGCGACACAGTTTTTCAACCTCTCTCTCGTCTCTGGATTCGGTTCAATCAAATATCAATGCTTCACCTCTATTTTTGTTGTTACGTATTATCATTTATGAGTTTGCGGATTGACTGTAACAAATCGTTTAGTATAGTGGTGAGATCAAGGACAAGCTTCTCGGGAAGTGGAGCGCTGAGCCAGGGACAGGTGCGTTGTTTACTTGCAGGTGAACCGCGCTGGTTGATCCATGAAATACGAGCACAGGAACCAGCCCACCTCCTGGTTAACCCTTTCAGCCTGGCCATTGGACTCAGGATGGAACCCGGAGGTAAGGCTGACCGCGACCCTCAACTTCCGCATGAACGCTCTCCAGACCCTGGACGTGAACTGGGGGCCACAATCAGACACTATATCCTCCGGGATTCCATAGTGCCGAAAGACGTGAGAGAATATTGCCTCCACAGTCTGTAGGGCCGTTGGGACGCTAGGCAAGGGGATGAAATGACAGAGCTTAGGCGGAACTCCCGAGTGCTGCGAGAGCACGGCCCCCACACCGACCTCGGAAGCATCCACCTCCACGATGAACGGCAGTTCTGGGTCGGGGTGCGCCAAGACCGGGGCAGAGGAGAACAAAGCCTTCAGGGAGCTGAAAGCCTGTTCAGCCTCGGCTGTCCATCGCAACCCGGGTAGGCGCGCCCCTCAATAGTGAGGTAATCGGAGCCGCCACTTTACCAAAACCACAGATAAACCAGCGAAAACAGTTGGAAAAACCCAGAAATCTCTGAACCTAAGGTGGGTGTGGGCAAATTACGCACGTCCTCTGCGCGCAAGGTCTCCATCTCCACTCCCCCAGAAGAAAATGCAATATCTTAGAAAGGAAACGGATGACTGGAAGGAGCATTTCTCAAGTTTGACGAACAAGTCATGCTCCATCAGACGTGTCAATTAATTGCGAACGGTGGTGACATGTTTGGCCCTAGTAGCGGAGTATATCAATACTTCTTATATATATATATCAAGGCTTCTCATGCTCCGGAATATATTGTCTACAAAGGATTGAAAGACCGAAGGAGCATTCATCTAACTGTAAAGCATCACGAGATACTCGTAATGTCCGGATGTGGTGCTAAACGCAGTCTTCCATTCATCCCCCTCTCGGATACGTACCAAATTGTAGGCACTCCTAAAGTCCAACTTCGTAAAGAAACGGGCCCCATGCATTGTCTCCATGAGCGGACCAATCAAAGGCAACGTGTAGGTGAACCTCACCGTTACATCGTTCAGAGCTCTGTAGTCAATGCATGAAAGTAAACCACTGTCCTTTTTCTTCACAAAGAAAAACCTAGAGGAGGCAGGTGAAGTGGATGGTCGAATATAGCCCTGCCCCAGAGCCTCCGTGACATAAGCGGACATCGTCTCCGTCTCAGTCCGAGACAGGGGGTAAATTTGACCCTTGGGTAGTGCACAACCAGAACGCAGATCTACCACGCAATCCCCAGGTCTATGGGTGGGAAATTTACTGGCCCGCACCTTGGAGAAGACCCTAATACTCTACAGATAAGGCGCACAGAGGAGGCACTGGCTGGGCTTTCCACCGAAGTGGTGCAAGTTGACTTCCCAGAACACCTGCCCTGACACCCCCGCAGCCATCCCGTGAGAACCCTCTGTGACCACAAGAATGATGGGTTGTGTAGTGCCAGCCAAGGGAGGACCAGTATAATGGGGAAATTGGGCGCCTCCACTACATGAAAAGAGAGTCTCTGAATGATGGCCACACTGCATGCACAGTGGCTCGGTCACCTGGCTCACTGAGCCTGTGCCCAGTTGGTCGGCACAAATAGGGATGGGGGGAGAGACAGGAACCAGAGGTATTTTGTAGCGTTTAACTAACCCGACATCAATGTAATTACCCGGTGCTCTGGAATCTACTATTGCAAAGCACCGGGTGAGGGACGGAATCAGTGAAAACTAAACCGGTATTTGGAGGTGGTCTACAGACGGTTGCCACGGGATACTGGATCGCCTCACCTGTGACAGCGTAGGAGTGCGTCGTTTGTTCTGACCTTGCCCAGCTCCCTTCTTGAGTGAGGAGCCCTCCCGTGTCTGGTCCCGACGCGAGGGTGAGCTCCGCCACCGCGGCTCTGCCGAGCCCACCTCCATCGCCTCGGACTCCGATGGGCGATAGGAGTCCGGTACACGGCGCTGACCTTGGCTGGTCATGATATTATCTAACCGGGTAGCCATGAAGATGAGCTCCTCCAGGGACGCCGTGGGATCGCGACAGGCAAGCTCCTGCCGCACCCTTGCGTCGAGACCACACACGAAGGCGTCTTGTAGGGCACGCTCGTTCCACCCTGACGCAGCGGCCACGGTGCGGAATTCCAAAGCGTGCTCTTGGACGCTGCTGCTTCCTTGCCGCAAAAGATACAGTCTCACGCCCTTGAGACAGGTGGTCAAAAACCGAGCGGAAGCTCCTGTAGGCGTTGGGTGATGGTGGGTGGCGTGTTCCTCCCTGCTTGATCCATTTTTTAGGTGTGTTATTCTGTGATTTCGGAGTGAAGGAAAGAACGGGACCAAACTACAAGGTTGAGCCCACAAAGATTGTAGTTTAATAACGTACTCTCGTAGCCTGACAAATGCCTCTCTTCTGGAGGTAGATAGAGCAACGTGCTCGCAGGCACGGAAAAAATTATAGATGGGAAATGTTTCCCTTTCTATATACAATGCACAGTACGACGGTACTGGCCATACGAAACGCAGCGACAATAACACACACGGAGACAAGACACACAGGGGCTTAATAACCCAACTAATTGGGTGCAGGTGTAAGGGATCAGGGAAGGTTGCCTTCACAGGACATGGGAAACAGGACAAACATGCATGATGGCCACTAGAAGGCTGGCGACATCGAACGCGACAGGAGGAAGGCCCACCACCAGGAGGCAACGTGACACAAGTGGTGTAAAAGAACCCATGTGTGTCTGCATAACATTTCAAGTAAACTCTTTAATGTCAAGGCACAATATAACAGTGTCAACTTGAGAAATGAAATTAGTATGACATGGCACATAACTGGTGTCCCCCAAAGTTCAGTTCCAGGCAATTTCCTAATTTCTCCTGACACCAAATAACTTGGCTGTTCCGGTTTAGCAAGCAGCTTATCACTGTATCCCACTATTGGCTTGTCTCTGGAGCTTAGCAGGGTCATTCCTGCAAGGTGGTCATGGTTTGCTCCTTGAATTGGAGAACAGTTGATGCTGGAAATGGTATTGGAGGGCCAGTAGGAGGCCATCTTCCCTGTAGTCAAATTATTTCATTAGTGTTGTACAGTGCTAGGTCTTTTGCCCCTTTTGTTTCATGACATGTCCCAAATACATTTGTAAAATATGTATTTGTGGTCACAAAAATTACAACCCTTTTTGAGAACAGCAGAAGTGTTAGCCAAGTGTCCTGGTGAATTTCCAAACCTAGCCTTATTCGCATCATGAATACATAATTATCCCCCCTGATTACTGTAGTATTGTAATAGTATTGTATGCATGTAAGTTAAGGAACAAGAGAACATCTGTGTTTGTATTGTCTCTCAGGCATTACACATGGTTGTCATGGCTGAGGGATCTCGGGGTTACAAAATGAATACATTGTTCTAGGAAGACACTCCAATTGTATATATAAATGAGAACAACCATCTAACATTATTTATGCACAGTACATATCACCTGTCATGTTTTAGTCCAGAATGGATGTAAGGAGTTTTCTTGCAACTATCAGGCACCCCCAGGTGAGTGCTACATATTGATGGTGTGATGATGTGTAATTTCATACTTGTTATACAAGTGATATTCGGAAAATAAATCCAATTAATTACTCAGAAGTGAACATCAATTCATAACCGTTTTATGTTAAATTTCCCTTCACGCTTACATATTTACCCATCTCCCTGTAAAGAAAAGAGGCTTCTAAAACTGAGTTAAATGTGTGGTATCCTTTTGGGACCACACCCAGTCGTTCTTCATGAACATCAAAACAGCGATTCCGCTACAGCAAGCTCATACACCGAGGATGACCTTGCATTTGTCACCTCCCGTCTGTACTAATGAAACTCTCCATTGCCTGCTGAGCTCTTTGCTTGTGCCGTCAAACCCCTTTAATACATCCAGAACACCTCAGTCTGTCTGATGCCAGTTCAAACAGCTTTTCAGGAAACTCAGTTGGCTTCCAGTCAAATACTTAATCAAAGCTCCCGGGAACATATGAGTCAGCAAGGAGAATTATGCCTGCCAAACTCATGAACTACCCCAGCAAGCACTCTCCTGTGTCCACCACTGGTCTCTTTGCTGTCCCACCTTAAAGGAGGGCAGCTCCCCCTCGGTTGAGTTCAGGCTCCTATCCATACTAGCAGCCCAATAACAGAAACAGCGCAGTCCAGAATCATCATCACAATACCCTACATTCGAACAGTATTTTGAATAAATCACACAGCTACTCATACCATGTGTTGTAATGATGGATGAAGGCTCCTAGCCTAGCCAGGCAGACAGCCAAAGTGAAATCAATACCACCTCTACCTTATTAGCCTACAAAATGCAGCAGAAAACTCCACAATATACACATAGACAGAAGGCTACTAGTTGTGAGCACTGTCTGGAGGCTGGAACATCCTGCTAGAACACATTAACTCCCTACAGACTGGTGAACCACAGTGTAAAACAAAGGATTCTCCTCTGGCATGTAGAAGATCATTATCAAAATGCCTTTGCTTTTATTATAATGATGATGATGATAATGAAAAAGTTGCTGGCATATATCGAGCATAATGCTGGATTTAATGATGCTGAAAATAACTGATTCTCAGCATTGTGGTTGTTGTTATTGATGATTTGCAAAATCGTTAGCTTACTTCCTAAAAGTGGGAATTCCATGGATGGATCGGCCTGGAGACACCACTGATCCTGACCCATGGCTGCGTCCGGAGAGCAGGCTGTCCGTCTCAAACTGAAACGTTCCCTCTGGGTCGCTCGGGACGTCCAGGAATTCTCCGTCACTCCAAACCCCCACAGTCCCATCCGTAGTGGTGTAACTGATGTCTATAGTAATGCTGGTCTGGAATGGAAGAGCCCACCAATTCATTCATTCAAACAAACTACAATCACATTACATTACATTTCGTAATTTGCTGGCGTATATCGAGCATAATGATTAATCATGTGCAATGAAACAAACTACGGCAACTTTAAAGGATTTGTCAAGTATCTCTCTTTAATTACAATACATAGACATCTTTGTTAGTCCATTATAGTAATATCCATACTACTTCAGGGTTTCTGACTTACAAAAGCAATCATATTTAGTTTGACTTGTGGCATATTGTTAGTGGCCAGGATTCTAATGGAGAAATGAACTTTCTTTAAATAAAGCCGCTGCCAAAGATTTCCATAACACTAAATGTTGCTGTTAAATGCTACATAGGTGGACAGAGTCGGATGTGGTCAGATTCATCTTTCATGTCTTCAGGCAACTTATTAGTCCCAATGGACAGATAACTTATCTTTACTACAAGCTAAGCAATTTATTTCACTGACAGAGACAGAAAAGTAGGCAATGTTCCCACATTCCCTCTTTCTCCCTCTCTCTTTCCCACACTCTCCCTCTCTCCATCTCACTACCACACTCTCCCCCGTTCTCTCCCTCTACCCTCCATTTTTCTCCCTCTCTCTTTCCCACTCTCTCCTCTCTCCCTCCTTGTCTCTTTCTGCCTCTATCACTACCAATCCCTCTCTCTTTCTCCCTCCACCCCTCTCTCCTCTCTATAATTACCACTTTCTCTCTTCCATCACACCTCTTTCCTTTCATCTCTCTCCTTCTAAACATGGCTCTCTCCCATTACCAACTTTGCTCATTCTGACTCCCTCTCCCCCTCCAACCCTCTTTCTTTCTCTCTATAAATACTACTTTCTCTCTCTCTCTCCCCCCACCACTCTCTCCCTTTTTCCTCTGTCTACCACGTTCTCTTTCTTTCGCTTGCGCCCTCCGTCACTGCCCTGTGATCCCCAGGACAATCACTGCAGGGCTTTGTGGCGTTACCGTGGTAACCCAACATTTTTCTGCAGAATGTGGTGAATACGACCGCACATTGGGATAAGTCAGGAGAGACTCAGGGCCCGCACTCTTTCTCAACAGGGAGTGACTGGGGTTTCTGTGTGCATGCACCCTCCGGGACATTCTGACTGGTGCGTAGTTTCACCCTAATAACAGAGAGTCAGCATTCACCGGTCCAATAACATAATTCTCCTATAAGCCCAGGGGGTATGAATACACTCAGCACCAGCAGTGGCCCGCTCACTCCCTCTCTATCAATTCCTCTGCCTGACTCTCAATCTCTCTTTTGCTAAATCCCTCCTTACATCGCACCCAAAATCTCCCACTTCCTCTCTGTCAACTCTTCGGCTGGTGTTTCTCTCTAAATACCTACGGCTGTTGGATCAATACCAACGTCAATAAAACTTATCTATCTGGCTGCTTGGTTTTTATGCAGCACGTTGACCGTCGATCACAAGAGGCTTCCCACTTTTCCGGACGAAGACCGGCAGACTGATCCGGGACTGATGTTTGGACTCACCCTGATGGCGGTGTTGTTGGCGTCGGTGAGAGTGTCCGTCACCTCCAACTGGCCTTCCTCAGTCACTTTCTGAAGAACCATCTTGAAAGTTCCAATCACTCTGGAACAAACAGACCATAATAACCATGAGTAAATAGGGTAGAATATTCTAGGCCTGGGCTCGCACAATGCTTAGAAACATTGGTGTAGTCTACGCAGTGACATGCATGTATACACCGTACACCCACTAGGAAAGCTCAACAATTTCCATATACCCACGTAAAAAAGCATGAGGATACGTAAACAACATTGCTTGTGACAGAAAATAAATAAATAAACATTGTTTGTGATATTCACACCTGTCCTTTGAACCATTGGGGCTTCCGTGGACTGTGACCTGATGTTGCCAAATAACAACACAGTTTCTTGATTGTCATTCTCGGTGCAAGTAATACATTCCTGATACATGTAACTAATGAGAATACTAATGAGAAAATGAAACAAAAGCAAACTACACTCTTTCAGGGTTGTCATAAGCCTGCCCCTGAAGCTACTGCCCCTTTGGGTAATACTGCAGCAGAAAATGAGCCTGATTTACACGGTACAGAAAACAAGCCTGATGCTATTGTATTGTTACCTGGTAAGTAAAGGTAATAACACATATGCAGTCTTTCAGAAAGCTGTCAGGTACATGTAGATGCACACTGTATGCATTAATGATTGTAGTCGTGTAAGGGTTGTGCCTGAACAGGGCGGTGGTGAGGATCCAAACGCACGACCGAGGGAGCAACTCCTGAACTGAATCGATGTCCCGATCCGTAGTGGGAAACGCCAAGGAGTTGAGGTGCAGATGTACATATATATATATATATATATATAGATAGCGAATAAAGGCTGGAAAGCCAAAAAGCTACGTAGAAACGCAGGAGTCCAAAAACTAATACCGACAGTGAAAACGCTAGCTGAGTATTTAGTTTGAACTGACACTGAGCCAAGGGAAACGGGGAACTAAGTAAGGCCAGTGATCAGTGTGATGAGGGACAGGTGTGCGCAGGTGGCCAGGTGTTTGGTGACTGTGTGATTCGTGACAGGGAGGACCACATCGCTCACAGGCCACCAGAGGTAGCCAACGGGCCAGCAACAGTCAGGTAGGGTGGAACCCTGACAAGTCGTGCTTATTGGGTGTTGCACTGGGACAACAACCAATAAGCAAGAGTATATCCACTAGACTAGATTACACTACTTCTCTCTACTCAATGTATTGTACAGTAGCCGATATATTTCCCCTTGGGTCAGGAAACTGTTGAAAATTTAAAGGAGTCTACTGCATAAGCGATCTCACTGGCCATGAAAACAAAAAAACAATACGCGTCATGTGTGATGGGTAAATTACATTTTAGTTTTTATATTATTGCAAGTTTTTTTTATCACAAGCATAGTAAACCCTATATAGACACACACACACACACCCTCTGTCAGCACCAGCACAGAATTTGTAAAGTAACATCCAACAGTCTTCCTGCCAACACAAGACAGTTATTACCTGATTTCTTTCTCATTGGCTGCCCTGGGGAACAACAACTTTAAGAAAGTGTCTAAAAAAACTTAGGTGATTTATTCCCATTGCATATCGACTTCCCATCCTTGGTGCCAAGAGCCTGAGATGAATTACTAATTGTGTAGAAAGCATTTTTCCATTGTTGAAAAAAGCCAAAGGCTACAAATGACTCCATTTGGGGATGAGCCAATCTTACCTCCTGGCCGCTAATAACCCAGTCTCAACACAAACCAGACTGCTTACAGAAATATGGTTTACACTGAGAGTACATAATTATCCTTGTATATTATCAATCTGGCAATTACAGATCATCCAAATCATCTCAGAGATAATGCCAATGCCGGAAGTGTATAGTGGATTCAGAATGTAAGGCCTTCTAATCAGAGCATTGAAGTAGATGTAAATAATTGATACAGTAACCCCACTCGCTCAGCATTATAGCAGACCAATCACACCACACAAAGACCAAGATCACCGGAACACACCAGGCTCCTCTAGACACATGTCAGCCCAAGCCTAATGAACAGATACTAAAACATCCCTTAACCAACACGCGTGCGTGCGCACACACACACACACACACATTCTGCAGAACCCCAACAATTATAGAACACATTGGTGAATCTAAAAGAGTGAACCATCGTTGTTATGACACATTGAGCATTAACACACAAACACACACACCGACACACACATACACACAGTACAAGGTTGATGCTATTTCTCGTAAGGGAAGCGTGAACAGCCTAACCGGACTGGGAACTTGGATAGGTGATGCACAGGAAGACGATGGCCATTAGGAGAACAGATAGAGTTATAGAGATGAAGTAACAGTTAACGGCAAATCCAGTAATAGTCTCAATAGGCCATTCTATCCCAAACTGATAAACACAGATTTTAAAATGTGTTCATCCCTCTTGCTCTCTCTCTCTCTGCCCCCATCACCAATGTATCTCTCCCCTTTCTCTCATGCCTTTTCATCTGTCCCCCTTCCCTCTTTCACTCTTGAGGATTGTATCCTCTCTTTCTCCCCCCCACCAGAGAGATGGCTGCAGTGTGCAGCAAACACAGAACAGGAACAGCTGGAGCCAAGCAAAGGAGCCATCACTCAACAGAGACAGCACTTTTACAGAGGTTCAAATCTCACAGTAACAAATCATCCCATCACCAGTCACCAGCTAAGGTTTCCAACACAGAATCATGGTGTGCATGTCTCTTCATCTCACACCTAGGACTACTCCCGATGGTGTATGCAGCAGTAGACTCTCTCCCTGTCTTTTTGCTATCACCATGGTTATGTAACGTATACCTGAAACAAGATCTCCCATGTTGTGGTATCAATAAGTGTGAGATCATAACTGTAGGATAGGTTCACTTCTGCTCTGATCAACCAATCCAGTAAATGTGGATGAAGAGTTAAGACGGAGTGTCACTTTCATAAGGTAAATCGCATCAATCGGGAAATCGCATCTATCCATTTCCCCAGACAACTGGATCTTCTGTAGGTCTGAGGCAACACTAAGAGAATCACAATGGGTATTGAGAATACCTCAGAAAAGGTAACGGGTTGTTGGTCTCTTTCAGCCATTGTAACTCCTGAATAATAGAAGAAAACTGGCCTATCAAGTTCGGGCTCACATGTTTAGGTTTTCAAAAGGTACTGTACCATTTATTATTAACCCTCCCCTGCCATACACTTTCATGTGCTTCATAATTTAGAGCCCAGTTTCTTCCCTGCCTTCTCAAGTCAAAATCTTTTTTGTAATCTAGGTCAACCTTTAAATCACAATTTGGGATTTTATCGTGTAATTAATTAAATCAAGGATGGCGAGAATACATTTTCTTGTTAGAACAAATTACTGCAGAGACAATATTGGAATGTTACAGATTTTTAACAGAGTGTTAAAAAAACATGCATGTTTAGTATTCAATTACAGAAATGTATCTACCGTAGGCTCTGAAGAAGTTCTATGAAAAAGAAATTATGAAGCTTTAGAAGTGTCCGTGATTTAAATGTCATATTACAGTGCCCCCTGTTGGCAAAGAGGGTAACTGGAATAAAACAAGGTTTTTCCTCACACTACAGGGAGTGGGAAATAACAATCGCATTTCACATGGACTGACAATGATGGCGGAATGTGGAGAATGGGATGGACTGATTGAACTATAGAAATAATGATCAAATGGATTAAACAAAGGAAATGAGGGATTAGAAGGAAGAGGCATGGATGAAGGGAGCAAAAAAAGGTAGAGAGAAGCTAAAACAGAGGAGGAGAATGAATCACACGTGGTCCTCTCCAACTGGGGATGGCTGAGTAGAATGAAGCTTTTCTACAGTCTCCCTCATGTCCCTTAACACGGATGAAACAGAAGGGGAAGAAAATACATGCATGTGTTATCACAAAAGAAAGATTCCACTTTTCAGCAACATGACCTTCGTCGCACACACCCTCCCCCACATTGCCCTCTCTCCATTCTGGTCCTAACGTGGTGCAACAATGCTAAAGGTGTGAATCTTCACCTGACTCACGATTCGATTATGATTCAGAGGGTAACAATTTGGTTATAAACCAATTCTCGATGCATCTTGTCCTCCAGTTCTTTTATTAAAAACACAAATACTTTAAACTGTCTCTTTCAGCATCTATTCAAAAAACATTTGACATTTCAAATCATACATTTCTGTAGCAGCCTTATTATTACAGGAAAATGCGTTGTCAATAACACGGTCTATAACACAGTCTATAATATAACTTAAAAGGCTGCCTTTTATGCTAATGAAATCATTTGTTACACAAGGTATTGTAACATATTGTATTGTTTATGTGGATAATCAAAATGTGATTATTTACTCTGCAATAACATTTAGCAAAAACCTGTGTGGTTTCGTAAAAAACTCTTGTTTGTAAATTCAGTTGCCTGTCATCGCAAATATTATGAGCAGCTATCGTTACACATGAGTCTGTGGCATGGATGTACAGGAACCGCAGGTATTGGCCACCTGGCCGGCTTACGCATTGACTCCATCACTCCGGATTTGGTGTCACTGTACAGCACAGGTATAGCGGTATTTGTAAACTCAGAGAAGGGATTCTGTATCTTAGCACCAGGGTATGGAGGTGGAAGCGAAAGCCTGTGTTTTCCACGACCAAGTAAGAGATCCCTTTGCAATAAATGTGGCAATGGACAATGTGATCTACTTTGTCCTTTCGGACATCTCAGGTAAAGATGATAGCCTCAATGACAAGACTGTTCGTCAAACACACCCTCCCCCACTCCTCCCTCCCTTCTGGGCCTAACGTGGTGCGACGTGACCGGCTGGCCGTGGTGACATTGCAATTATGGATGGTCGTCAGGTCATGAGGCAATAAACCAGAAGCCACGGGTATCCGTCACGCTCGTATCGTCACGTTCAGTGGACATATGGTCGTAAGAGGGAGAATACTACTGGAGATCACCTTGAATTATTTACCAGTTTCCTTTGTTAGCTGCGTTTTGGAGAGTTACACACATCATCTTTAATGGATGAACTGTTGCTATGTGTTTGATAATGTGTGTTTGAAGCTGTGCCAACCATTGCAGCTATTGGGCCAAACATGGCATGAACACAACAAGGTTCTGTAAGCCAGGCCAAAAAACCTGTACTGGGTTATTAATAACATGCTAATCGGTATGAACAAAACAGAAATGCAATTAGCAGTGTTAACAACAAATTGGGGAAAAAGTGAAGCGCTGTGAATACTTTCCGGATGCACTGTACTAACATTGTTTTATTTTCAATTGTGGTATATCACTCTATTATACTATAATGCTTTATTAAATACTTTAATTTTGTTAACTGTAACAAACCCTTAGATTTATTTTGAAGATGAATGTTTACCCAAAATCAGAATAATGAATTCCATTGAATGAGCATGGTCACTCAGATCACCTATCAACACTTTCTGTATATTAATTTCCATGTTGATACTACGACACATTGGCCACTATGACTCCAGAAGTTAAGAGCTATTAGACAGTACCAAAAGAGATTCTCCACTGTTTCTGTTTCCTCCTGACAGTCTACATATTGCAGATTGCTCAATCCTCAATATCTTTCATGTTGCCAGCATTCTAAATAACAACTACTGAATATAATGTATTGACACATCAAATGATGTTTTACATACAGCACAATAGATTACAATACAACTCTTACTGCCCAGATAAATAGCTTTCAACAGTTGCATAGCATTTTAAGTGAAAACACTTTGGTACAATACTGTATGTCTGTATTGTTTTTAACCACAAACATTTTTAGATCAATATTTTACTTAAATCTCTTCCTTCGTCTGAGCTTGTGAGCTTAGATGTCAATGACACATCCATTAGCACACATATCTAATACAATTTCATTACTGCCTTGTTCTACTCTACAGAAATGCAAATAGTTCCTGCCCTGCAGTCCAGGCATTCAATTGAGGTAATACATCACCTCAGTCAAAAAACATTAGGAGCCAGTCTTCGATGCTACACAATTTGGGTTTAAATTGGTCCAGTGCTCTAAGTCGCTGCCACCAGAGCACATGTACTGCTGAAGCATAGGTCAGATACACAGTTTTTTAATGAAAATATTCTCCTCTATCTTCCCATTTGTCTCTAAAATATTTATGTACTTTAGGTAAATATGCTAAGCAACTGAATGCATTATGTCAGTGGCTGGAACAAGGAAGGTGAAAAGTGTTACAAGCTAATGACATTCTTTTCTGTATGTTACATATCTTAGCTATTTGGAGTAGATTAATATCACCTGAAAACCATGTTTTAATGTTATGACATTTCATATCAGCCGATGCTGTAATCCTGAGCAAATTTCCGTAATTACTGAGTGCATACATTTTCAAACCCACAACCCTGACCTTTCAAGCACCATGCTCTACCAACATGAAATACTGTACACAGAACTACAGCTTGCCTGTTGGTCTGAACGTTTTCAGCAGTTAGTGGTTGTAACTGACCTGTTAGTGAAGACTTTGCTGTAATTTAACACTTGAACCTCCAGTATCTCGTTTTCATCCACTCTACTTGCAATTGGCCACCGGAATGTCTAAGGGGAGAGAAAATGTCATTAGAGATTTGTCTAAACACTGTTTGACAGGTTGTACAACCACTGGCAATATTGATTAAACTGCAACATCCACAGTTGGTAAGGAAATCATTTGACAAATTGTATTTCATTTTTACAAAGTATTTCATGATAATCAATAAACACAAAAAGCTATTCATAAGTGCCTTCCCATGTTAATCCAAGAAGTTCCAAATGATGCCTGCATGTTTTTATTAGTAGGAGGAAAAAAAGTCCACACAATTTTCCACAACAAAACCAGCAAATAGTTTTTGAAAACAAGTTTTTTATCTTAAAAGATAAACGCAGGTCGGCCTGTAGAAAGACAAACGGTTGCAACCACATTATAATATGTTTGTTTTCAACTTACTAATTGAATTACTTGAATTAACCACAGAAGGGTGTGAGACGTGGAGAAACAATCTTGACAGGAACATTGTTTAATGTTTGCCTGCAAACTGTTACACATCCCAGAAAACCCAGCTCTAATTGGCTGCACTCAATTGATTAACCAATAAGCAGCCCGTCTGTCTGCATTATTACTTTATGCAGGTTCTGAAACTTCTAGTTCAAAAAAGGTGATGGAGACTGGAATTGGGTAAGTGTCCATACAGTGAGAGCTAGTTGAATCATGTCACAAATACAACAGCAAAGCAATGCTGATTGGAATTACAGTATATCTTACAACAATCTGCTCTACTATGTCAGACTCATGGTTAAACCTGGGGACGCAATCTTACTGCCAGCTAAATGATTCTGCCAACTGTGGACACATGAACTGAGAGGCTGTTTGAAGTTCATACAGCTTGTACTTATCCTCTCTCCTGCTTGCTGAATAATGCGAAGTGGGCGTTTTTTTGTCAGAGCAGTGATCCATCAAGTCAGTCCTATTACTGATACCTGGTGTTCCACCTACCACCTGAATCTATACAGAAGACTCCAGGTGTGTAGGTCTGTGTGTGTCTATGTGAGTGTGTTCCTATTATACGAGAATGAGTGCTGCCGGCTAAATGATATCCCTGGAGTCAGAGGTGTCAGCCTCCCTAACAGAAATTGGACAAGCATGAACACCCATATCATGCTCCTCTGCCCTCCCTCTACCTTACCCTCCCCTTCGTCTCTCTCTCTCTCGCATCATTGGTGCATGACTTCCTAAACAAACTGAAGGGAAATGTAAAACATGTATAGCTACCACGGATATTTCCACAGTATTTAGTTAATTAGAGTGCACGTTAATAGCTGTACATACCTTCTCAGTTCATTATTTTTTTTCTGTATTCAGAGTTGTAGCAATATCTTGCTCTCAGTTTCTCCCTCCCTCTTGTACTCTCTATAAAATTCAGTTGTGAGCAGTTACAAAATAGGCATTCAGTATAAAATCAATGAATAACAACAGCAACTGCCAGAATAGTTATGTGCATACATGATTAACCTGTTATAATGAATCATTTTGGGAAAGAAAAAAGCTTTCTTACACACAAAAGGTAAACCGTACTCCTTGTTGCTAGAAAAAAGATAAAACAAACCTAAATCGATTGAACAGTTGTCCATTGACTCATATACTCATCAACCCTCTGAACTTGTCACTGTCCAAAACCTCCCTTAAATCTGACACTAAATCTAAATCTGTTCCACTCCAGAAAACCTGGAGAAGCCACAGCGTGATGTTAATGTGACAAAGATAAGGACGCACACACCAACTATGATGACGAAACTAAGACAGCTTACAGTAGAAAAAAACAAGCAAGGAGATAAAACTAAAACAGCTTACAGTAGAGAACACAAATGCATATAGATAATATAACTAATAAAGCTTAGAGTGGAGTACACACAAGCACAGTGATAATAGAACTAAGAATGCTTACAGTAGAGAACACACACACACACAGATAATATAACTAATATAACTGTCATGGTTCGGCCAGGATTCTAGACACATGTGCAGGGCTGTTGTAAGATACATCCTTTATTATAGCTTCTTCTTAGAGAACTTGAAAGGCGAAAACCACCGAACTAGCAGTAACAGAGGCTACAAAGGCACAAACAATAATCCACACAACTCAAACAAAACAGGCAACTTAAGTAGGCTCCCCAAATAGGAACAACTGGCAGCAATGTCCCCAATTGGGGAGCACCAAACAATCAACATAGAGATGCCAAGAGGCTCCTCTAATGACAGGTCCTGACTGTGAGCCCTGGGCAGACAAAGATGGCCAGGGGCCCCCTGCCAGCACCTGACAATAGCTTAGAGTAAAGAACACAAACGCATGGAGATAATAGAACTAAGACAGCTTACAGTAGAGAACACACTCATGGAGATAATAGAACTAAGACAGGAGTTAGTAGAGAATGCACACTAATGAAGGTATTACAACAAAGACAGCTTACATTAGAGAACACATACTCAACAGGCTGGACTCTTACACATTACTTCATTTTATCTATGTTCACTTCCTGCTTAAATAAAAAAAACAGTTCATGGGGAATTACTAGCATCTAAAGCATTTTGTGTGTGAGTTCTCTGTAAGCTATCTTAGTTCTATTATCTACATGCGTGTGTGTTCTCTACTGTAAGCTATCTGAGTTCTATTATCTACATGCGTGTGTGTTCTCTACTGTACGCTTTGTCTTCGTTTTGTCATCACAGATGTTGTGTGAGTCCTCATCTTTGTCACATTAACATCATGATGTGGCTTCTTCAATCTCCAGGTTTTCTGGAGTGAAAAAGATTTAGATTTAGTGTAAGGTTTAAGGGAGGTTTTGGACAGTGACAAGTTCAGAGGGTTGATGAGTATATGAACAACTGTTCAATCGATTCCGGTTTGTTTTATCTTCTGGTTTGCTCTGTTTGTTTTCATATTTTTCTAGCATCACAGAGTATCTTTTGTGTGTAAGAAAGCCTTTTCTTTCCCAAAATGATTCATTATTACAGGTAATGTATGCACATTACTATTCTGGCAGTTGTTATTCATTGTTTTTATACTGTACGCATATTTTCCAACTTCTCGCAACACAATTAATAGAGAGTGCAAGTGTGATGCATGGCGTGAGAAAAGGACCAAGGCGCAGGGAAACCGTTGACAGCCGTTTATTGAGGCACCAATGATTTAGACGGTATTCGTAAATCTAGCTGTGGTGCAACATGCACGAAGAAATGATAACCGGCATAGGATACAAATGTAGAACCGGTACCACATGTACCAGCAGACACGCACACAAGTAACAATCACGGACACAGAGACTAGAAACACACGGGCTTAAGTACTGAGGTACCAGGTAGCACCTATAAGGAATCAGGGAAGGGTGCGTTCACAGGACATGGGGAAAACAGGACAAAACACACACAATGGCGACTAAAAGGCCCGCGACGTCGAACGCCGGAACGCTACGCGAACAGGGGAGGTCCCTTCCTGTGAAGGCAACGTGACAGTAAGAGAGAGGGAGAAACTGAGAATCTCTACACAGACATTATTTTTTTAAACAAAGAAGGCATGAATAATCCAAATACCGTGGAAAATACCACAGTACCTATACAAATTTATCTTCAGATTGTTCAGGAAGTTATGGACCAAATGACAACACCAAAATATAATGTGGTATAAACCTCTCGTACTTGCCTTCTTACGTAGACCCCCCCCCTTTTTAAATGACATGTCAAATTGTTTTTTGAACAGTTATTTTCATGACTGATCGTAAAAGTGTTTTTTCCTGGTTCTCCTTTGACCCTCTGCAGCAGACGTGAGGTGAGCAATATGTTTGGTTAGTGGAATTTAAATGAAATCACCATTTCAAATACATATCACAGCTCATATCATATCGAAAATCCCAGCTCATATCAAACAGCATTAGCCTCAGGTAAGCCAGTGAAAAAGAAAACCATACGGTGTTGTGATCTCAAAGCATCTCAAGCTGTCTGGGGATAACAAATGTACTTCTTTAGCTCCCTTGTCATCCTTATTTCTTCTCTCCTTACAGAGTTCTCTTTAAAGGAGCAGGCAGCCTGCCCTAATTGGAGAAATTATACTATTCTTAAAGACAGCAGTTACCCTCTGAGTGCACAGGCGCAGCTGAGGTGCAGTATTGACTCCCACAATCCTTTACTGTAAGGGTTTAGTCAGGTGAGCAGGGTCGCCCCACGGTCTCCTGAACCATATCTCATGACTCCTCCTGACTGTTACCATGGACACAGAGGATAAAAAACATCTAGGATGAGATCTATTATGTACCGACTGTCCGACTGCACTCGGACTTGATCCGTCTTTAGGTGTTACTTAAAAAAGTATGTGGTATGAAGTGCATGCAGTTAGGTGTATTGAATTAGAAAAATAACATTAGAGCAGCTTTAATGCTGGCAATGCTTTATTACTTGAGCTGGGGAATGATAAGGGATGTGATATTTAGCTGTATTTTTATGGAAAGGGAGAGTGGAGGTGGACCATCCAGTACACGCCTGAACCTCACATAAACAAAGACACAGCCTCCCTGTCGGAGATGATGAAAGTAGTCTTACATAATTCACTTAATTTGTGCTTAACCTATGTAAGAATCTAAATGTATATATGGCATTACAGGAGAAGGTGCTTATCAGACATGGTGGATTGCTCTACATTCTACACACTGATGAATAACAGTATGTATGTGCGCGTGTCTGCTTCCACGTGAGTGAATTTAATATGTGCGTGCTTTCCAATTATCCACATCTCGCTCCCCTACACATTCTCTTGCTCTCCCTCTCGCTTCCCTCTATTCTGCCTCCAACTCTTCCTCTCGCTCCCCTACATTCTCCCTCCAACTCTCCCTCTTGCTTCCCTCCATTCTGCCTCCAACTCTCCCTCTCGCTCTCTTACATTCTGCCTCCAACTCTCCCTTTTGCTCCTATACATTCTTCCTCGAACTCTCCCTCTCGCTTCCCTCTATTCTGCCTCCAACTCTTCCTCTCGCTCCCTTACATTCTCCCTCCAACTCTCCCTCTTGCTTCCCTCCATTCTGCCTCCAACTCTCCCTCTTGCTCTCTTACATTCTGCCTCCAACTCTCCCTTTTGCTCCTATACATTCTGCCTCCAACTCTCCTTTTGCCCCTATACATTCTTCCTCGAACTCTCCCTCTTGCTCCCCTACATTCTGTCTCCAACTCTCCCTCATGCTCCCCTACATTCTGCCTCCAACTCTCCCTCTTGCTCCCATATATTCTGCCTCCAACTCTCCTTTTGCTCCTCTACATTCTGCCTCCAACTCTCCCTCTCACTCCCATACATTCTGCCTCCAACTTTCCCTCTCCCTCCTATTCATTCTGCCTCCAACTCTCTCTTTTGCTTCTCTCCATTCTGTCTCCAACTCTCCCTCTCGCTCCTATACATTCTGCCTCCAACTCTCCCTCTCACTTGTATATATTCTGCCTCCAAATCTCCATCTCGCTCCTATACATTCTGCCTCCAACTCTCCCTCTCACTTGTATATATTCTGCCTCCAAATCTCCATCTCGCTCCTATACATTCTGGCTCCAACTCACCATGACCAACAAGATGTTTTTTTTCTGTATGCCCATCACTCAAGCGTATCTCTCACAACTAAGTCTGGCATTATCTTGCTATAATCCATTTTATCTCTCCTTGCTGCAAACTAAAAATGCAATAATTCCTGTTGAGTGACATACATCCCAAACTCATTAGAGGTTAATCATTTGGTTTGCATAATTGTTTATGAGTCTAGTTGTAAAAAAAATAAAAAATCTTCAGGATTAATTATATTTGCAAAACATCAATGATGGTTATCATTGTGGTTACTATGTCAGACTCATGGAATTGTGGTTATTAAGGCAAAGTTCACCATCAATAAATGAACCTCCAAGAGCCCATTGTTTTTCTAAATAACAAGGCACAATTCCAAAGGTTCTTCCAGCGCAAGGACAAAGATCATCCAGCAGCAGAAAATTCAATAACACTTTGAGTACGTTTTAGTGCAGTTGTGAGTTCAGTCAGCTGTTCTTTGGCTGCTGAAAAGTCATTCTAGACGAAGCTCATCTACTGTGAAATTATTGTGAATTTAATTTATTCAAGGCTGGACTGCAAGGCCTCTGCCCGCCTACGTGACCATTGCTCCTGTCAACCGCCCGCCTGTAATACAACCGAGTCTGCCCATGTACCAAACCCCTGCCTGTCTGACAACAATTACCCCAGCCTCCTGGTTATTCATTAAAACCCCTGACCAGTCCACCTGCCTCTGTCTGCATTTGGGTCCACTCCCTGAGTCGTGACATAGTGTAGGCAGAGAACAGATATATTCGAAAAGAGAGGCAAACCAAATACTGAGGCAACACAACTGGCACAAACAATGATCCACCAACTAAGGTACACAAGGGCAACTTCAATAGGGTCCCCAATTAGAGGCAATGATGTACAGCTGCCTCTAATTAAGGAAAACCAAAACCAGCAGCACAGAAATGCCCAAAGGCATCTTCTCTGCCAGATTCTGATTGTGACCTCCAGGCACATATAGATGCCCAGAGGCCCCCAGACAGATTCTGACTGTGACTTCCAGGCACATAGGGATGCCCAGAGGCCCCCAGCCAGATTCTGACTGTGACTTCCAGGCACATAGAGATGCCCTG
The DNA here is from genome assembly GCA_016801125.1 of Novumbra hubbsi. Classification (NCBI taxonomy): domain Eukaryota; kingdom Metazoa; phylum Chordata; class Actinopteri; order Esociformes; family Umbridae; genus Novumbra; species Novumbra hubbsi. The sequence continues at coordinate 20,857 of JACXGK010000751.1, forward strand.
AGGCCCCCAGCCAGATTCTGACTGTAACTTCCAGGCACATATAGATGCCCAGAGGCCCCCAGCCAGATTCTGACTGTGACTTCCAGGCACATAGAGATGCCCTGAGGCCCCCAGCCAGATTCTGACTGGGACTTTTAGGCACATAGAGTTCTCTGAGCCAGGAGTAGTGCTTTCTTGTCATGTGTTTGTTTTGAGAGTTTTTTTTTTTTATTCTGACCAATTGTCTCATGGCCTTTAATTCTGGTTGGACGAAGTGCTCAAGCAATAGGAAAGAAAAACGGTATATAGACAGAGCTGCGAGAGTACAAAAAAATGTATGAATGTAATTTCTACTTTAAATTTTGTCCTATTTAAGTGTACGGAGTTCTCATGTATCAAACCACCAGAGGGACATTTTAACAGCCCTGACGATGCCCACTACATTATAAGAATACTTTATTTCGTACACTTGCATTTATAAAAAATGCTCATGTTTTGGAGAATGCCTATCTAGAGCAGAACCGTCCATGAATTGGATAGCTTTTAGAGTTGTGTCCTGCCTATAAACCGTGACAGTGCCCTGCTTCCTTTGATTTGACCACAGGCCGAGCCAATCAGGAAAGTGATGTTGGAACTTTCCGGAAGTGACTTTAAAGAAACCAGATAATTAGCCACTGAGGTGAATAACGGTGGATGATGGTTGAAGAAGTAGCATTCAGTAAGGAGAAACTGTCAGTAAAAACCCAGTAGAATTGGCTGAGATGCCAAAGATAATATGCAAATTGGACTGGTAATGTGTCATAAAGATGACATGTAATATGTAATGCAAAGAACCTGCAGTACATAATGAAGAGACATGCTATGTGTAATGTGGTTAATATGTAACATTTAATATGCAAGCATCTAAAAATATCTGATTGTATGACCTTTCTGAGCGGTTGTCTCTATGAAGGTGCTGCTACATTCAGGCTGTATTGCAAGTTCATTAATACACTTTCAACATGTATTCGTCTTATTTAAAGGATACAGGAGGTATTAACTGCCAATAAAATGTTTACTTACAGGTTCCTTCACAACCAAGAGAGACTGGTGCAAATTTTAAGATTAGCATCCTCAAGTATTACTTTGAAGCTTAAATTCCACCCCAACACTGACTTCCGTTTATTTATGTCCCACATATATCATTTCCTAGTTGGACTGCATGCTAGGCCTGTTTAGATACTGTTGCGTTTAAGCTAATTCTAACATAGGGTAGAAGACAATAACATTACAGTTCAATCAACCTGGCAGTCCAAATGTTCTGCAGCTAAAAGCTAACCAGCAACCACAGCTATGTTTAATTATGAATAGAGATTCCGATTTTTTTTTAAAGGCTTGTTCCAGTCCATGCATAAAGAAACAGGCCTCCTATCTCTATGCTAATCGTGCCGTTACTAGAGAGGACGGTATAGAGAAGGAGGAAAAGGAAAGATGAGTAGAGAGCTTAAACAAAACTGGTCCCACATCCAAAGGCTTTTTGGTTACTTTTCTTCAAACTAAATACACCCGCACACTGTGGAGGGGGACTCTAGGCACTAGGCTGCCTGGGGCCAGACTGCCTGGCAATCAATTAATGCTGAAATGATGACCTCTTCAATCGTTTCATGGTTTATAGCCGCAAATCTGGGTCAGGGAGAGTTGGAATACTGTCAGTTCACATCACTCATACAGTACTGGACCAGGTTCTGTTTGTGCTGTTAGTGAGAGCTAAAGCAAAGCTCAGCAGTGTAAATGGGGCTGAAATAGCACCCTTAAATGAGTGGTGCGCCTGCGTGTCCATGTTCTTGGCATGAGTAGGTTCCAAGTAAGTTCCACAAAACTGTTGTTGCCGATTTGACTCAAAACAATAGCACTGGATATCAGCAAAGGAAATGTTACTCACTCCCTGAGCCAAGCCTTTCAACGGAACCATTTTCTGCTTAGAGACTCAAGCCTCAACATATAAATATGCAGCCTCAAGCGTTTAGGATGAACAATTTTTATATTCCATTATGTGCTGGATGTGTAATGTATTGTTTGTGTGATTATTTTTTTAATTAAACAATTAATACAGTTAGCCATGAAATGCCAAGTCTATGAGTACATTTTCTGAAACCTTTTTAGACTTGGTATCTATATATTTTCCCTTGAACCTTAAAACCTTGAATATAAAAGAACGGGAATTACTGACCTACATTTTGTCTTCGTCTGTCCCACATTATGTTCCTCTCTCTGCTCACTCATTAGTCCATTATTTTCACCTCTTCATTCCTAAATCTCTAAAACCTTCTTACTCTACCTATGTTCATCATCCCATTCCCAGTGGTAGTCTTCAGCTCTTAAAGCATAACAGAGCTGATTTCCCAAAGTGAAACGAGGGATTCCACTGGGAAACATTTAGCTACAGAGCTAAACATTCGTCAGCCTCAACAAAAGCTTAGAGATTACAAGTCTACAGTTGATCGGAATCACATTGAATTATATTTAAACCTGCTATGGTATTTGTCCATTAACAAGGTATGGTCAATGTCAGGTTGTCTCTAATTCTCTGTTCAGTTGCAACTCACTTTTTTCAGGCTTTATTGACATTATGTTTGATGATAAATCCAGTGTAAAATATAAAAAAAAAGGCAAATATTGTTGTCTACTGGACAGAGGTATAGAAATTAAATACATTGCGATAAAGCGTATGTTTGGATTATGTATGGATTAAGCAGGTACACCGTGTTGGTAGCATCTTGTTTTGTTTATTTTTTAATTACAGTGTCAAGCTTAAAACTATTTTGCAATACATTCAGTCAATGTCAGAGGGAAACCAAAAACAAATTAACATTTAATTAACACTGCCATGGTTTAGAGTTGAACATTTTGATTTATCAATGAGAGTGCAGGTTGCTGTCAGAGTAGCAGAAGTTAAGGAGGGATCTTAGGAAGAGGTGGAATCTACCTAAAAGGTACTGGAAAATAGGCTAAAACCATTTAGTCTGGCATTGTGTATAAAGTGTAGGCAGGCAGAGTGTAAAGGTCACAATTATTAATGTTGATGATGAAGCAGTGTGGTAAATTGCATCTAATTTATTGAGGGGCTTTCAAATTGCAAGAATATAGACTACAGTGCAGTATATGAAGCTTGGCAGATGGTAAGGGAAGGGAATACTGGGCATTGTGGACACAGGATGCCTTGTTGTGGAAAAACTGGCAGTTTTATTAGACAGAAGTTGGAGGATGTGAGTGTACTCAGTGTGTTCAGTCAAGCAATACACCAAGAAATGTATAGATGTTGACGTACTCTTACTCAGTCCCATTCACAGATGTTTGAGGGCTAGGCAGGTTTTGGGAGGCTCAAGTTGAAGAGCATTCATTCAATTGTTTGATATAAAGAAGTGGGTGGAGGTCAAAGGATGGTATTGGTGGTAATGAAAGCTATGTTGTAGGATCGCACAGTATTTCTGAGTGGAGCCAGTTGTGTACAAGATAGTGTCATTGGCATGAACTTAGACGTGGGGTTTACTGATAGCAAGCGTAACATTATTAATATGCACAGAAAATAGGATGTCCATGAATCACAGCTAGAGGAAAACCTTTAAATAACACAAAAGATGTGGACAGCAACCCGACATATTTGACAGACTGCATGCGGTCAGAGAAATCGTTTTCAAACCCAAACCAGGCTAGAAAGTTTAATTAGAACCCTAGGTTGCTCAGCCGATAATTCGTATGTAATGGTTGGCAGAGTCAAATCAATAAATACTGTCTACAGAAGATACAATGTAATTTAGGACCTTTAGAGGTGCTGACATACTATGGCCAGCTCTGAAGCCTGACTGAACTGCAGAAGGACTCGAGATGTTAACTAATGCTTTGTTGACAGTTAGGGCAAGATTAAGGTTTAGGGATTTTAGCAGTTGTCAAGGTTTTGCTTGTTGTCCCTACAGTATGAAAAGTGGAAATGAAGCCTAAGGCTTTTTCCCACGTTGTAGGGGACAGTCTGCTGCACAGAATGACATGTCGTTTGAGTATTTCTGTAAAGTAGAAGCCTTCTAAATCCCAACCACAAAAACACTGTATTTCATGATTTCATCAAAAAATCTACAATTTTTTTTCAGAGGTTGAAGGAATAACAGTCAGTGATTTCCAATGCTGAGAGATTTCAGCTGTTAGTAATAAGAGGTTTTATTAACCGGCAGGTGAAATTAGTTGACATGGCAGGAAAATATTACACAGGAAAAGAATAAAAGGGCCCAGATCATCGAGCCAAGAGGATATTTGGACAATGCCACTCTTCCCGCACCTCTTTCACTAATACTGGAGGAACGGATGTTGTTCTGACAGAGAATGGTATAGGGCAAAGTTGTAGCAGACTACATGCAGTAAGTGAACATTAAAGCTATCAAACATTGTATCTTTGTCCGTAGGGACTGTTCCTATATTGGAGTGCTGTAGGTTGCAGAGATTATGCATTTGTTTTTTTCCATGGGTTTTAGTGTTCCAGAACATTTCTGTATTAGTAACACTGATACTGGTGGAAAATTAATGTTTATAAATGCCTTTGCTTTCCTAATTGCCTGACGACATCAATTCCACGATTTCCTAAAATGTTGCCGTAAGCTTTTGGAGGCCAAAGCAATGCGTCAGAGTAGGTGTTTAATGTGTTTTGGATGATTTTTGGCAAGTCATTATAAAGAAAATAAGAAAAACGGTATCAAACCTCATTAAATCTTGCTTCATTTTCACAGTTCTCCAGCACACGCGTGTAGAATGATAAACCTGCAGAGGAAAAGAGCAAATGTTATTTGTTAGACTAGATCAAATAATAAAACTACTAATGTATTTTATATATTAGTTAAATGGCCTATACCTCAACAGGCTCTCACATCTCTCTCAATTTTAGATGGTTCAGTATATTTATTTATTCTGACCGGTTGTAGAAATTACCCTTCCAGTCACTAAAGGTGTTATTTCAAATAATAATAATAATAATAATAATAATAATAATAGATATTCCTTTAAGCTTATGATAGACTTAACAAATAAGGACAAGGTTTTTACAACTACAATTGACTTGTTAAAATCCTAAACCTGGGAATGATTTGTTGTATCTGCTTTGCTAGCGTTTCATGGGTTCTCATTGGGACCTTCAATGCTGCAGAAATGTTTCTGTGCCCTTGATACAATCCTGTCTTGGAGGTCTACAGATAATTCCTGGGACTTCATTACTAAGTTTGTCGACTGTGGGACCACATAAAGACAAGTGTGGGCCTTTCCAAATCATGTCCAATCAACTGCATTTAACACAGGTGGACTCCAATCAAGTTGTTGAAACATCAAGAACGATCAGTGGAATGAGGATGCACCTGAGCTAAATTTTGAGTATCATGGCAAAGGCTGTGAATTCTTATGACCAGTGGGGCAAAAAGGTATTTAGTCAGCCACCAATTGTGCAAGTTCTCCCACTGAAAAAGATGAGAGAGGCATGTAATTTTCATCACAGGTACACTTCAAATATGACAGACAGTATGAGAAAAAAATATCCAGAAAATCACATTGTAGGATTTTTAATGAATTTATTTGCAAATTATGGTGGAAAATAAGTATTTGGTCACCTACAAACAAGCAAGATTTCTGGCTCTCACAGACCTGTAACTTCCCATTTAAGAGGCTCCTCTGTCCTCCACTCGTTACCTGTATTAATGGCACCTGTTTGAACTTGTTATCAGTATAAAAGACACCTGTCCACAACCTCAAACAGTCACACTCCAAACTCCACTGTGGCCAAGATCAAAGAGCTAGAAGACATACAAGACCTCTGATAATCTCCCTTGTTCTGGGGCTCCACGCAAGATCTCACCCCGTGGGGTCAAAATGATCACAAGAACGGTGAGCAAAAATCCCAGAACCACACGGGGGGACCTAGTGAATGACCTGCAGAGAGCTGGGACCAAAGTAACAAAGCCAACCATCAGTAACACACTACGCCGCCAGAGACTCAAATCCTGCAGTGCCAGACGTGTCCCCCTGCTGAAGCCAGTACATGTCCAGGCCCGTCTGAAGTTCGCTAGAGAGCATTTGGATGATCCAGAAGAAGATTGGGAGAATGTCATAAGGTCAGATGAAACCAAAATAGAACTTTTTGGTAAAAACTCAACTCGTCATGTTTGGAGGACAAAGAATGCTGAGTTGCATCCAAAGAACACCATACCTACTGTGAAGCATGGGGGTGGAAACATCATGCTTTGGGGCTGTTTTTCTGCCAACGGACCAGGACGACTGATCCGTGTAAAGGACAGAATGAATGGGGCCATGTATCGTGAGATTTTAAGTGCAAACCTCCTTCCATCAGCTAGGGCATTGAAGATGACACGTGGCTGGGTCTTTCTGCATGACAATGATCCCAAACACACCGCCCGGGCAACAAAGGAGTGGCTTCGTAAGAAGCATTTCAGGGTCCTGGAGTGGCCTAGCCAGTCTCTAGATCTCAACCCCATAGAAAATCTTTGGAGGGAGTTGGAAGTCTGTGTTGCCCAGCAACAGCCCCAAAACATCACTGCTCTGGAGGAGATCTGCATGGAGGAATGGGCCAAAATACCAGCAACAGTGTGTGACAACCTTGTAAAGACTTACAGAAAACGTTAGACCTCTGTCATTGCCAACAAAGGGTATACAACAAAGTATTGAGATAAACTTTTGTTATTGACCAAATACTTATTTTCCACCATAATTTGCAATTCAATTCATTACAAATCCTACAATGTGATTTTCTGGATTTTTTTTCTCATTTTGTCTGTCATAGTTGAAGTGTACATGTGATGAAAATTACAAGCCTCTGTCATCTTTTTCAGTGGGAGAACTTGCACAATTGGTGGCTGACTAAATACTTTTTTGCCCCACTGTACCTTTTTTATGTTTTTAAAAACATTTACATAATGGGGTATTGTGTGTAGAATTTTGAGGAAAAAATGCATTTAATACATTTTGGCATAAGACTGTAACAAAACAAAATGGGGAAAAAGTGAAGCACTGTTAATACTTTCCGGATGTACGCCGTCAAATTAAATTGGACAATATGCACATCAACTTCTTTGTGATTTTTTCATTTCAATTCATTGTGCTGCAGCACAGAGCCAAAAAACACTTGTGTTCCTGTCCAAATACTTATGGAATGCACTGCAATTGCCCCAACAAACGCTATTTTCAGATCTAATAAAATTATTTTGAGGGTACGCTGGCATGGACTCAGATCGTGTTCCCCCCTCTGAAGTACAAAAACAACATGTTCCCAGAGGTGAAAACCGCTATGGAATATACTGGAGACTCGATTGAATGACACAAGTGAGTTAAAGGTGGACAGTATCCCCTGGACGGCTTTGAAAGACCTCTGAAATCTCAAAGAGAACACATAGCTGCTATGGTGAGGGGGATAAACCCCATCACAGCCAGTCTGCACCTCCTCCATGATGTTAAAACAATTACGTAAGGCAACAGTGAAGAGAGATTTATCCTTTGACAAATAGAGAATAGAAGTATAATTCCAGACTCTTCAGCTGCTAATAAATAAGGGTGGATGGGATAATTATAGGTTTGACATGAGTTTTTGATGTATCTTTGTCCTGCTTTGCTGCAATTTCCGTTCTGTTTGATTGTGTATCTGCTCCGGGAAACATGAAAATACTTGAAACACAGTTTACATGTGACTAAACTGAAAGGTCAAATGATGGTAATAGTGCTATAATAACCTAATGACAAACATAAAACCACATGATCCTTGATATGAAGTGCCACAGGAGAAGAAATATGATTAATTAGTGATTTATAATGGCACCAAATGAGACAGACAGAAAATAAAGAGAGAGGGAGCTAAATAGAGACAAGGGGGAGGAAAAGGGAGATCTACAATTCTCAATGGAGACATATTTTTAAATAGGTTCAGAAAACACAAATAAAGATATAACTCCATTCTAATCCCTTAATAGAGTACATATACATACTTTTACATTTTCCTCCAGGTTGTTTATGAAATGATGCCTCAAAGTACTGTGCATACAAACACTATTCCAGTAAATATAGTGCCTGTTGGTCACAGACGCTTTGTAAATGAGGGCTAGTTAATAACCGAAAGCTTTTGTGAAGTTGTTTGTTTTTGTGCATATTATTCATTTGCTTTGTAAGAGGCTTTATGTTGGTGTTCATGCCTGTCAATGTGTGTGGAAAGATATGTACTGAGGTTGTCAGCTAAACACACACACACTATTACTGCCCTTGTCACAGACCAGTAATTAGCCTTGGCAGAAAAATAAAAGAAATCCCTGGCTTGACCCCATAGTTTATCTATCGCAGAACTGAAATAAACCCATTCATCACAGATTACCTGTTTTTGATTTGTAAACACAAAATATGTATATTTATTTCAACAATGATTATACAATGCATGGTTGTTTTTAAGTAACTACAGTCACTGTCATTTAGTAACATTTGTATTATACATAGCCTGTATCCTAGGTGATAAAATATAGATTTGTTCATAAATAATATATATTCAAGATGTTGACTGCAAAAAAACAAAATCCCTTAGACCACCATGCTCAGACAATTTCATAAGGACATCTTGTCTCACTAGTTTGAATGTCAATATATTTAATGTTCATAGAAAACAATGGACCGGAGTGTGATTGTCAGGAATGTACAGTATCTTATTATCAAACTAAAATGATGGGCGTGTTAGTCCAAGATAGTTAGTTCTCTCTCACATACAGACTGTTATGTAAGGTACTCTTAACACCGAACAACTTAGACATAGGAGGAGGGGGGAGAGTAAGACAGACAGGCGGTGAGAAAGGAAGGGCAGGTAGAAAGACCTTGACTTAAATAAGTAAAAAAAAAAGACTGAAATAGACAAGTAGATATTGGAACTGTCTTAGCACTTTCAATGTCGTAGAGAATGAAAGCTGGCAGAACAGAAGGACGAAATGAGCCTGCAAGGGTTTTATGAAAAGAGAGTTCAGCACCTGTTTCATGTCTCTAATTGAGCAGAGCAACTGACAAAAACAAACAGAAAATAGAAGGCGCCAGAGCCCTCAAAACCCCCCAAAATACTCTACAACCTTCTTTTTCCTTTTTTGTCCCTTTTGAACTCTTCTATTATACATTAGAATTTGTTATAGAGAATTCAAAATAGACAGAAAAGGAGAAAGAAGGTAGCACTAGGGAAGAATGAGGCAGACATGGTGGCCAAAAGCGGACTGAACGATAACCTATTTGCTGATATGTAACTGAATCTCAGCCAGGGTGACTCAGGCTTGATGACGCAGTGGTGGAAATAATTGTTTCATTTCTCAATTAAATGTTATATACTGTAACACTTTGACTGTGTAACTTTCCTCAGCCCTGGGAATAAAATAAAAGCATTACCATTCAACAGTACAGTGTAAATTGTTGTATCTGGCTAAAGGAAGACCTAGACTTCACAACTGGGTTGCTTATGTAATCACTAAATTGAAGCTAAAAAAGTCATCCAAAAACCAGTGGGCAATTTAGTACACTTCTATAATGATGTCCTGGGGGGACTCCAGAAATAGGATAACAAAATAACTTTTAAAATATCCATGCTCTCATTCAATAACTTTCTGCCAGAGGATTTGTGTAAAATCTTGGCGACCTGACTGTAAAAATCCTTTAGTTTTGTGTTTTTTTTTACAATGTGTGGGCATACAGGTATGTAATTGCAGATTTCAAATATGATTCAATGCATTGACCCACAACAAAACATTTTGTATTTGTTATTTACAAAATGTATACATGGGTATATACAAATGTATATGATACTGTTTCGGGAGAGTGGTCTAATTTTTGTATACTGGTAACAAAACCGTCTCGCCCCTTTAGGATACAGATTGTTCTGCTAGAAGGTTCAAGAGCTTCCTGTGAGGGCCCTTCCTGCCCAGACAGGAAACAGTCTGATGAAAGCATTTGGGAAGCCCTGCTGACAGCTTGTAGCAAAGCACAAGTAGGGTGCTTTTAACATTTCAAACCCCACAGAAAACAATATGGATTTGAAAGGAAAAAGGAAAAAGAACAAGAAGATTGAACGAGAGTAAAATGCAGGTTTTGCTCTTAAGGATTGTTTTACACTTATATCAGACACATGGATGATGTAATATCGTATTTGTTTAGAAACCAAACACCTTATATAGTCCCACAATTACACTGAACGACAAGCTACATGATATAGGGTTTCAGTGTAAGCCTGCTTCAACAATTACAGCAGGTGTCCTTTTCATCTGGTAAAACTTCATCCTTACATCTATGGGCAACACTGTTGAAGCATGAATCATGTGTGAATCATGTGCCACAGTTTAAACACCTCTCCTAACTAGTAGGCAACTCATTGTCATAATTTAGGTTCTAGAGTAGCCAGGTCACCTGTATATTTGTACTTATTTAAGTTTTTTATTATTGGTGTTTAAAATTATTGTTTTTGGTCTTGTTTCTGATAACATGGAGTTTTATTGTATGAAACTAGCTTTTTTTTTGCCATTGGCTTGTAGATTGACAGATGAGATAACATGTTTTGGATTGACTAGTTTAATTAAGATAGCTACTTGGCTAATATTTTTATTTAAAAATAAATACCTATGAAACACAGTCACAGTCTTGTTACACATGCTTGCCAGTTTATTTTCTTTTGTGAATAGTATTTGGAGTGGCCTGAAGCGTACAGTGATAATAAATACAGAAATACAGAACTGCTTAAGATGAGGGCTGTAGTGAGAAAAACTGTACTATTTTGATCTCTGGTGGTCTCATCATTCGGATGACAAGAGCTGCTGAGGCAATCCCCAAGTGGGTTCCACACAGGGAAGAATAGAAGTGAGCAGCTATTAAACCACATTATTTGATCGCCAACATCTACCATCCACTGACCACTTCCCTTGCTCAAGGCATGACCTGACCCTCTGATCTTAGGGGGATGCAGAAATCCAAGACATGGTCTCAGTTGGCTGACCTGTAAAATATATATTTTTCACTCTTGAATTGTTTTTACATTCAAAGAAAAGCTATACGAAAGTTCAATTGTTATTCTTATTTATTATTACACTTGTTATGCCAGCGTTCTTTCAAAAACAAATACAGCCTTGGAATGTCATCACAAATATCAATAAAACCAATTAGCCATGCCATAATTTTGTTTGACGTCATAAAGGATAATGAGAAACAATAATTTTTTTGGGTGCCATAAAGTGTTTTCAAGAAACTATTTCACATTGTTAAGTCAGAAAATGTATTTCAGCAACTGCTATAAAGATGTGATTTTGCCAAATGCACTATAAGAAAAGTTGTTGCCAAAAGCTTTTTGTTCCAAATACTGGTCTGATGTGAACCTTTCTAAATATTTGATGTCAAAACAATCTCATAAGATTTGAAACATCCGCCATTACTCATCACTGCAGGTATTCATCCACACAAACTTAGCCAAGTAAAAAAAAATTTGATGCACAAAAAAGATGGAGAAATTTTCCGACCCAACAACACACACGCACACTCACACAGAAGCATCCCACCACAACTTCACGCACAGACACAAACCAAAATGTTTGTCAACCAGTACAGTACTGTCAGAAACCAGACTTTGCTCTCCGAGGTTCTGAAATGGTCAAACACCTGAAGCAAACGCGCAGACACACACAAAACCCATATACTAACGAGCATCAGTCAACCCTTAATATTAAGATTTTTTTTTACATACTTATATCAATTCAAGCACATTAGCATTGCCCATTCGTTTTCAACAAGACATGCCAGGTGATTGCGTATACCACAGAGCAGCTTCCTGGAATATCATTAATTTAAATAAACAGCGTGTTTCAATGCAATAGTCGACACTGAAATGCGTCTTTACTGAACCCATGGTGAGGAGGGGGCGTGCCCTGGTGGATGAGACTAAAGTGGTGCTGGATTAGGAAAATAATATTTTTCTGGTGGATAGGAAAATTTGCTTTAATTAACACATTACTCAACCTAATGGATATTGTAAAAACGTCTTAAAATGACATGACATTGTTTCCTCCCAGATGTTTTCATTGACTCGAATATTAATTTGGATTTCCGTTTGTTAAAATCTCCACAATCCGTGTCTCCAATTACCTCCCGGGATGGTGGAAAAAGACGGGGGTTTCCCCAATATTTCAGAACAAAGATATAACGCGCGTCACATCGCTGGGGTTTACCAACCTAACCAAAGTCAAATGAAATTAATCACATTGCAGACCCCGGGCCCAGTGCATCCATATTTGGATAGTATTGAGGCTAAAGAGAAAACTCGCAGACATAAATCTTTAGGGACAATAAAGTAATTATGTTTGTTACCTCGAAATGTGACTTTGGCGATTCTGTCCCCCTTCCCGCGAAGGTCTCGGACGGTCTGTACGTGGACTAAAAGAGCCATTTCAACTTAGGAAACCTTCAACCCTGCACTTTTGGATGCAATGTTGTTGTTGTTTTTTTATTTCAGAGCAAAGAAACACGTCTAATGTGCCGCGGATAAACCTATCTGTACCAAATGTTCAGTGATCTCTGAACCTAAACCCTTTCATTACGTCGCATGTGAACAAAAATCTCCACTCCTACCATTCCGCACGCAGCATCTGCTTTATCCTCCTTGGACAAAAAGGTGTTCAAATATTCATGAGCTTTCGTTTTATCCCGCGCTATGAGCGCGAAAGCTGTCGGCACTTGCGCATCGCGGTGCCTGACTTGCGCGTCTGGCAAAAGCAGGCGGGGGGGGGGGGGGATTGAAGGAACGGAAGGTGGCACCGTGGCACTCTATGGACAGAGGAGGACAGGGCGGTATATTATCTGAGTCTAAAATACTTTGTTTACCAATTATAGGAATAATTGCCCTGCAGTCTGAATGAAGTAGGCTACAGCATGTTTTGGGTATTATAGCACCAATAGCTATTACACAAACCAACCAAGAGATATTACTGGCAATGTTTTGCATATGTTTAAAGATGATAGAAAAGCATGTTTACATATAACATTTGTAATTTCTACGTAATTAATAAGCCTTGGTTTATGTGATTCTGCCTTTTTTGTGTGAATGAAGCTATGTACGCAATTCTGTAATTACTTCGTGACCAGCGGGGCCAGCTAGGCAGTTGCCAGGCAACTCTGTGTTGCTTTCTGGACGCCTGATGTTTGTGCGGAGTTGTGTCTCTGTTTGTGTCCGATGCTGGCCAGCCTACTCTTCGCGTGGTCCAATGATCCGTTGGAAATAGTCAGTAACATGGCGATCAGAGGAAATGAAACGCAAATTAAGCACAACAATGCGATCTATATCTCACCTTCTTTGATGCCCTGGTGAGCAACGTATCTTTCTAACTGCCTGTACCATAAATAATGGTTGTCTAAAAATAACTCTAATCTATAGTAGGTCCTAATGACTTCAAATGCTTTCAAATTTGTTTAGGTACTGCGGACATATTCCAAGGAATAAGTACTTGAACGGGGACACTTTCGGCAATGCCACCATCAAATGCTTTCAGGACATCCACCGTCGTGCCATGGCCTGCAGCTCAAGCCTGTATAGCCTCGTGGAATAATTCCCATCCATGTTCTTCAACAACCGGCTCCTAGTGTCGGACCAGTAGGCTCTTAGCCGTCACCGGACCATCAACACCCCCTACTGGGCGCGCTTCAATGTGGACTGCGACCGCCAGGAGACGCTCGAGGCTTTTACAAAGACCCAGACTGAAACCCTAAAGAGCAAGCAACAACAGGACAGATACACAGTGGCTAGAAAAACTACCTCACAGGGTGTTACCATAAGATGGGACTTTTGCAATAAAAGAAATCCTTAAAAAGTTTGTATACACCATTTTCAATCCGTTTTGGCTCAACTGACACTTTTGCAAACAATGGACGCAAACCTTGTAATGCATAATTAAGTTTAAGAATCTTCTCCCTCATGCTTCTAATTGAACATACATGTAAGACAACTGAATAAAACCAATAAAACCTAGGTTTGTGTTTCATATTTGGGGGGTAGGGACAAAGTGTCCTGGGTCGTTCACTATGTCCCCAATCTACAATACAAAAACAATTTCCAAACAAAAAATAATCAAGCACACATTGCTTTCACCCACTTACATTGTTCCCGATAAACAATGCGAAAAACCACACCTCCGAAATGACATGCTCGTCAGTTGTCCACTGTTTAAAGACATGCATTACACATTCAGTACTAAGATGTAAACAAACGCTTGACCTTCAATGTAAGTGAAGTAAGTCACAGCTTCTAGTGTAGAATTCTTGTGGAGGGCCCTATCCATTTGTTTATTTGTTGAATGAGCACATAATCATTCCTACTTGGGAGGACCTGCCCATGTTAAACATGAAATATAGTAACCTCCTTGCAAAATGAAACTAATACATTGTAAGGAATCTACTAGAACACTAGGTGTGAAATTAAGTCTGAGGGAGCAATTCAATCTCTGTGTGTAAAAGAGAAAGAGCGCTCAGGTACTACAAGATATTGGAGATTTGACTCAAACACTTTCAAAGCTACTTGGGTGTCATTTCGCACAGGGGAAAAGTTAATGTATTGTTCAATCTATAAAAATGTGATTTGATATAAAACTGTAATATCATCAAAACCTCAGTCTTAGGCGCATATTGGTAGGTTCTACTAGAGAAGTGTGGTATTGACTATATTACACTGTATTAGTGCTGTGTTTGAGGCCTCTTTAATTCTCATTGTTTAATTGTTGCTGAACTGCCCGTCCCCCTAACTATATACATAATAAATGGATATGCCGTAAATGCTGAACAGTATTTATAGGTGGCTAAACATGTTTATATTCATTTTCCTAACAGAGACATGCCCCCCATGAAGACAAACTTGAAGACTCAGACGTTACCAAACACTTCCGACAGGCCTACAAACATCTCTGGACAACAACGTCATGCAAGGCGCGTTCGTTGAGCCTAGATAGAGACAGCAACCACCAGAGACTAGACACTTTGGGGGAACAATTGTCACTGTCTGTGTCTCTGTCATAATGCTATAAGATCATTTCACAAAACACTCCTATGGACATTGGCAAAGTAGGTGATTATCCTATCTTAACCAAGCTCTCAAGATGGGTTCTCTACCATAAAGGTTCTCTGACAATGTACCAAACAACACCAGGCACCTTGCTTACTACAATTCAGATGCTCTAAACCTCCACAGTTTCCAACAGTTAGAATGCTGGGAAAATCATCCCCAGACTCCTGCCTGTTTTTCATAAACAGGCGCAGTAAATTAGACATAGGACTGTGGTGGGACACTAAATCTAAATGACAGATGATGGACTATAAAAGATACTATTGTGAGTAAGCAATGTCTTCCACTGGGCTAGTCTAGTCCCTGAAGTTTAGCATGGACAATTTGAGTTCAAACATCTGACAAAGAGAGAGAAATTATTTTTGTATTTTAAATAGTTAGGCCAAACTATAGGCAGAACCAAACCAGAATTACATTTGAACAGCCCAATAATGTTGTTTGATTGTTTTTCTATGACAATTCGAATTTTTGATAAAACTTTATTCAGATTTCACTGAAAAAAAAGAGTTGGGCTGAAATGGTCTCATTGCTAACAATGGGTCTGATGCTGGACAAGAGGTGCAGACAAGTTGTAGAATATCTCCTTTTATTGCTTCTTCTTTACAAACCTCAAAAAAGACAAACACAACAAAGGCACAGGTAACCAAGGCTTTACACCAGGGGTCTCCAAACCGTTCCACAGAGGGCCGAGTGTCTGCAGGTTTTAGTTTTTTCCTGTAAATTGGTTCCAGGTTCAGACCTAAATAACCAGATGAGGGTAGACCTAACCAATCAGTGACATAATTAACCAATTAAGTACAAGGTGAGAGTGAAAACCTGCAGACACTCTGCCCTCCGTGGAACGGTTTGGAGACCCCTGCTTTACACTAACCACAAACAATAAATCACTATCTGAACAAACTGACGGGCAAATGAAATAGGATCCCCAATTAGAGACAATTGGTTACAGCTGACTTTAATTGGGGACAACAAAACTTGCTGCGTGGAGATGCCTAGAGGCCCTTCCACTTACAGGTCCTGGCTGTGACCCCTGGGCACAAAGAGATGACCAGAGGCCCGCAGGCAATGCAGATTCTTTCAAAAACCGAAGAGGGCTATTTAAAAATATTTTTTAATAAACCAACCAAACAATGGAACAGTTTATTGAACTGACTGAGATCCAAAAACGATTCATGGACTTTCTTTACTATCTCTGCGCTGTTTGAAGAGTAAACGACAACCATTTTCTAATCTGCCATCATGAAACTGGAACAATCTTGAATCTTTGTAAAGACTGAAGCATATAGTTAATTTAATTCAAATGTTATTGCAATCCCATATTGCATTATTCAGACATTCATTTTCCACTTTTGACTGCATTATTTTGGTAGTTATGAAAAATAAAATGCAATCATGTGATTTACATTTTAATTTTAATGTACTCACGGTCAATATTAAATTGTTAATGAATAGGCATTTCTTTTTCAGTTGTGCCCCACTTTGTTGTCAGCAAAATTCTAATGTTTATTCAAATGTGAAAAGAAATAAAGAAAAAGAGAAATAGTGCCACCTTTTTCAATTTAATTTCCACACTCTAACTCTGTATTGCATAACTCAATGAAAATTCCTTAACTTAATGGAAATAACACTGCAATGCGATTGCAGGTTCTATCGGCTTGTCAGTCACTCTCTGGAGGCGGGTTTAATATGCCAACCAGAAATAGATATGTTACAACCATCAAAACTCAGGCTTCCTAGCCCAAACAAATGTTGCCCACTTCTCAGTGAGTAGAACATGGCAGTTAAATAATGGGTATTGTAAACATTCATCATGCAACCTAAAATTCAGTCTTGTTTTTGAGTCATGTGATATAATGTGGGGTAATTCAACATCACAGAGAAATTGTGGCTAGACCAATAAGAGCCCATGAGAGACAGGAACTTGTGTTATCATTAGAATATGTAGCAGTAAATCAGGTTTACAGAAACCATTTAGTCAAAGCTGACATCAAGGTTTTGGCAGCTAATACTAGATGTGACATGAGAAAGGATTCAGTAATAAGAGAAATTAAATAAAAACAAACTTCATTGCAGAAGCTGAGGGGAGACATTCCTGATGAGGACACTACAAACGCTAAAATGAAGGGTCTCATTCATGTTTTGCAAGGAACCTGCACTGCTTTTTTTCAGTGATTAATTCCTATTTTGTCTAACATTTTTACTGGAGACTTGAGAGATTTTCATTCATTCAATTAAATGCACAGCGGTCAGTGAAATATTCAAAAGCACAAAATATTTGTATTTAAGACCAGAAAAATTGAAGTTATGAAGTTGAACATAACATGTACTCACTAGGCTATAAATAATCCTTATAAATTGTCAATTCATATGGGAAAATAGCTAGCAGCACATTCTTAGCCACCCACTCAATTGGCCCAAGTGTAAGACTAAATGTTACATATATAAATTGAAATAATCTATATTCTAGTCCTTTTCCCTGAATTACAGATTACTGAGCACAATGACATCAAATGGATCATTTTATCTATTTAGAGATATCGAGGAAAAGTCTCCACTAAAACTTGATTCAACTTTTCAGGAAGGAAAGTTCTCCCTGGAAGCCACACTGACATCTACATGAACTATTCTGC
This sequence comes from Novumbra hubbsi, assembly GCA_016801125.1. NCBI lineage: Eukaryota > Metazoa > Chordata > Actinopteri > Esociformes > Umbridae > Novumbra > Novumbra hubbsi. The sequence goes on from JACXGK010000751.1 coordinate 38,584, forward strand.
GAGTAGACCTTGTGTGTGAAAGTTGGTCTATATTTTATCTGTATCTTTAGCAACTTGAATATGCAGCAGATAGTGTAGTGTTGAATTCATCCAACAGTATGTTTGTAGAACTGCTACTTCCAGAATGTGGTATGAAGGAGAGCTTCATTGAACCCTGCTGTCGTTTCCTTTTTGAACCATTTGTTTAGAGAAACGTTTTAGAATCGATAATAGGTGGCATTTAAAATGACCTTCATAGATGTTTTGAAAGTTTTCCTATATTCTAGCTTTCCTCAGACTGTCGGTTAATATCTTGTCTTTTCCTCTTTTTTGATTGAATTTCTGACATCTGTCTCTTTCGTAGGATATGTACAAAGTATACAGGTTAGCAATACATTATCGATACGCTGTTTTTCGGAGCTTAAGGCAATATATTTAACAAAAAGGCCTGTATATGTTTTGTTTTAATATTGTTGTCTAAATAATTTTATTTAAAACTGATATAATTGTTCTATGAATTGGTCTTTGCATTCATTAGAAAACAACATACACGAATTATACCATATGCGATATATTGACATTGGCTTTTTTAAATTGAAATTTTCCTCATTATAATACGCGATCGTTAGCGCTGCTGGCAGAATACTGAATTCGTTAACCACAAAGTGGGGCATGATTTTGTAAATAAAATGCTGAATGCCTTTTTTATTGACCTGTTAATAATGACAGCGAATGGGTATACGGTATGCAGAATACCAGTGCGTTAAAATGCAAATCACCTGACAGCACTTTCATTTTCATATTGATTAAAACAATGTTGGCAAAAATAGAAAATGAATATGCAAAATATAACCATTAGCAAAACAATTAGGTTACAGAATATCTTTGCTTTCAAACAACCTACGCTGCTGCAGAACTACGACCATAAAGCAAACGTTGGTTCTCATACTGTTTGCATGCATGACATCGTTTCCATAATATCTGATGGCAGCCTCACAACCTATTTTCTCAAACATATATGGTAAAATAGTAGCAGCAACCGCAACAGTAACAGTAACAGTAACAGCAGCAGGCCTACTTTATTGCAATCGGTTCTTTTTGGAATCATGCTGATTCAGGTTAAAAACATACCTGTTGGAATTCCACAGTGAGCCATGACAGTGGCTGCCATCCTTCCATCCCGCTGAAGGTCTCGGCCTATCCCGCTCTTTCCCAGAAGAGGGAGACAGACGTAGGGGAAATCGAGCACCCACGGTCAGCACCCATTTTTCCTACCGTTCCCAGCCCAGCCAGCACTCACCCTTCGGTGCTCAGACTGTGGCGCCGCACAGCAGGAGAAGCGCACTATAGTCACTATGGCACCCACCGCTGCACGGACTCTCATGGTGCTTGTCATTTTCTGTGCATCAAATCCCGGATTGACAGGTAAAATCAACCGTTTCGTTTTTTGGTTCAGAACTGATGCATGGTTTCGATATTTTTTCTCACTTAAGAGAGGTATTACACTTTATTTATTGACATAATAATTTATTGTTTGTTAACCCATTTCATATACTATCCACTGTCCAATCAATACTATTTAGTGTGTGTCTGTGTGTGTTTGTTTTGTTACATTAAAAGACAAATTCAATGTAATCTTCAATGTAATGCTTCAGTAATGAGCTTCAGCAGAATTGACCATATTCGTGATATTGAATTTATTCTGGAATACTTCGATGAAAAGTAATCTTTATTGTGTGTGTGTGTGTGTGTTTGAGAGGCAGAGTCTTACTTTATCAGATAATCACCTGTTCATTATCTAGTTCAAAGTAATAGTAAATAGTTGTTAATAGTCAATAGATTGATGTGATTTCAAACGTTATGCTAACATTTAATTGAAAGGAAGAAAGAGGATCAAATTCAATCTTTGGCACGTTTCCAAACTATGCCCAACCTTTGGTAAATATATTATTTGGCGGAAACCTTTTCATATCAAATAATCGTAACAGTTTGCAGATGGGGTGAAAGACATATGAATGGAAGTTACAAATAAACAAGATTTTTGACAATGAGACTGTTTTTCCTCATTTCTGATCTGGAAGGAAAATGAGATTTGATTTTGCTGTAAGTTGCTCTGCAGTAATGGAATAGCATCTGACCTCATAGGTGGACCGCGAAGTAGGGTTGCTGCACAATTAATTAAATAACATGACCAATATTAGATCATAAGCCTCATGATTACAACCAATCTATCACTCTCCCAAAAATATGAAGGAAAAACTGCTTTGATTTCTAACAGAACTTTAGCATGCCAAAAGTGTGATCTAACTTGGCGCCGGTAGCCATTCCATTATGGCCCGGCTTTCAACTGAAGCTCTGCAAAAGGGGGAGGTTGACTTTCTCAGAAAGTTTCTGTCAATCTCACTCGGGTTGCATCAGTGTCAGTAGCTAGTAGCTACCACTTGTTCCACAAGACTTTGTCTTGTTGTGCATGCTGTGAAGCCCAACACCAGGGATTAAAACGTAGCATATGTGTCGCTCAAGTTCCCAATATCCATGGGGATAGCAATAATAGATCAACACTTTACAGGTATTTGGGTAGCATGCTCAGTAACTAACATGGTAAACGTTTTGGTGGACAGAGGGATGGATTCTCTAGTGACCAACTTCCCTTCGGCTAACCCCCAAACCACAACTATAATCAGTATAAGGGCCATTCAGTCTGACAGGAAAGTAGAAGGTATGCTAAAACTATGCAAGAGACTTTGAAGCCAAGTGATTTAGCAGACAGATGATCCAGCATTTTGATCTGCCCGACAGGATGTTCCCCCTGGGCAGGCTGAGGGTCAAAGTCAGGTTAAAATGTTACATTTGGGTCTCGTCGCCAATATTAAATTCCCTGTTAGCGCCATGAAAAATGGAGATGGCACCATTAACAAGCATACAGAGATTGCTATCTACAGACTGCTCAGATGTTCAAGACTTTCCTAGAGCGCAGGGTTTGTTAAATTGATTAGGAGCCACGTTCACATGCTGAACTTGTTGCTACTCACAGGGGAAAAAAGCCTGAGTAAAAAAAATTGTAAAGGCTGGATTTCTGGAAAAGAGTAGCTGGCTTAATCCCTGAGGAGCGGATTTAGAAGCCATATTACGAAAGCCCTATCCTATCCCTTACTCTTTCTCATCTTATCCCTATATCAATCTTTCTTTCTCTCACTCTCTCTTTCGTGCATGCTCAATGAGTGAGGTAATACAATGCATGAGTCCATAAACGCAGCTGTTTGTTGTTGTGGTTGTCTTATTTTTCTAGTCCATCGCTCCCCCTTCCTCTTTTCCGTCTCTACTTTTCCACACTTCCACACACAAGTTAATTGTATTAATCACTTAGTTAGTGAAAGCACAAATGCCTAAAATCTCCATAAGCCTAGCCAAAGATAACAGAATAGCATTGTAATGAACAGCCTAGGAGACCTGGGAAGTTGGAGCTCCTGCACACGGTAGAAACAAGGTCAATGTTAGAGAGAGGTAAAAGGGGAAAAAAGAGAGTCATGTCTTCGCAAGCAACAGAAATTTTATTCTCCCTGCATCTCACCAAGAGGAATTTGCAAATAGCACTTGAGTGGCAGATCTGAAATTGAGCTTTGGGCTTAAACTGTAACTTGGAAAATCCAGGTAAAGAGAAACATATATTTTGACAGACTGACAGACATAGAGAGAAAGCAGGTGTCTAACATTTTCCAGTGTGTTGAGCGTTTGGACATGGGGCTGACACTTTTGGCTCTTTTCAATGTCACTCAGGTGTCTATCAAATCTACCCCGACGTGTGTTATGTCACGACGTTATCTCTGGGTGTGGCTATGTTTAGAAAAATTAAGGAAGGTCTAGTCTTCATATAAAAAGCACAGTTCCACAAAGGTTCTCTGGCTGTATATGTAGTTAGGTTAAAAAGGTTTTTTGTTTCTGAACTTTTTCAAACCAAAAATATCTGGAACCAAAACGTTTTTATAGCATGTCCTAATTATTGTCCCCCCTGCATTTTGTACTTTGTTACCCCGTCCCACTGCCAGGACAACAGCTCCTCAAGCTCATCCCACAGGAGTATGATGCTGTTTAGGCAGATTCATCAAAGCTCCAGTTGATTAAAAGCCATTCTTTTGTAGCCATTCATATCCAGTGACATTATTTTAAATATATGATAAAAGTGTATGTAACTTCTGCGTGATGTTATTTTTGTCCTGATCCCTCTTGTGTTATATCTTTGTAATTTCATGGAGGCCAAACCCGATTAAATGAAGTTTCAATTGAAAACAAAATAAGATTTGCTTTTGTGTTTAGGGCCACTGTCATGCTGCATGACACAATATCGTTTAAGCTTGTTAATTGTTTTTATAAACTCCTATAGAATTTCCTAAAACAATTAAGAATTGCTTGTTTCTTCAATACTTGCAAACCATCCAGGCTGTAAAGCAGCAAAACATCCCCAAACCATCATGCTCCTTCCGCAATGCTTCACTGTTGGCATTGTTAGTGTTAGAAGGCACTGCTTCTACTTCTTCTACTTTAGACAAAGCTGAGAACCAGCAATGTGGCTTTTGTAAGCAATGTAAGAGAGCTGTGGTTTCCTCCAAGGCATTTTCCCAAGAATCTCACTCTTGTTTAGTGTGTTCCTTATTGGGGACATAAATGTTAGAAAGTGCGAGGAATGGCTGCAGATCCAAACAGTAGCTGTTACGATTGATGACTGGAGGTGCAGCAGTTGGTGTACAGATAGAAGAGCAGTGGGGCAAGGACGCAGCCTTGATGCTGGTAGACCGGGGGTCAGAGACATGTTTCCCCAGCTTCTGCCTGTCAGACCGGAAGTCAGTGATCCACCTGCTGGTGGGTTCAGACACTTGCAGCTGGGAGAGCTTGTCCTGCATCAGAGCTGGAATGATTGTAATAAAAGCAGAGCTGAAGTACACAAACAGGATCCTGGCATAGGGTTCTGAGGAGTCTAAATGCTGGACAATGAAGTGAAGGGCAATGTTAATTGCATCGCCTACAGACCTGTTGGCTTTGTAGGCAAACTACAGGGGGTCCAAGAGAGGGTCGGTGATGCTTTGAGGTGAGACAGTACAAGGCGCACAAATGATTTCATTACCACAGAGTCATTAAGTCCTGTGATCCTTGGTTTCTTGGGGTTAGGAATGATGGTGAAGATCTTGAAGCAGGCTGGCACATGGGTGTTAAAGATGTCTGTGAACACCGGGGACAACTGATCGGCACAATGCTTCAGGGTGGATGGAGAGTCTGGCCCAGCTGCTTCTGTCTCTTAAACAGTCTGTTAATGTCCCTCTCCAGGACTGAACGAATCGTTGTTGTGGTAAGAGGGGAGGGGGCCACTGGGGTGGGCATTTTGAGAGTGCCCCCAACCTCTGCTGCTGTGGGGGAGGTGCGCTGGAGCTGGGAGATGGAGGCACAGGGGATGGTGTCAGGACTGTCCCATTGTCTTTGTGAGAGTAGCACTCGTTCAACTCGTACTTTGTTGGTAACCTAACTTTGTGGGACTTTTATATGAATGAGCATCTAACCCACACCAGAATGTCATATTAATAAATGGAACACCTGACATTGGAAAAAGTCAATAACGTAAAATTTACCATATTTCTTCCTCTGCTGTTCATGTTTGACCACAGTGTTCAATGCCCGCTTTTAAGACTTCATCATGTGTGTTTTTTGTTTAATCATACTATGTTTATCTCTTTAAAATGTAAGCTCAGACATTTTATTGGGAGCCATTCATGCAGGTAGACAGGTAATCCACAATGGTTCACATACAACTGGACACATTGCACAAGAATACAACATTTGTTTGGGGCCCGAAAAGTATAGCAAAACCTAAAATGTGTGTGTTTCTCTGTTATGGGGATGTGGGTTGGTAGGAATTGAAATCAGACCTGTAGAAAAGTGCAGGTGCCTGACCCAGAGACGTGTCACTTGAGGCTTAACCTAGGACTCTGAATTTTGTCATCACACACTGACAAAATACTAAAAGAAATTCTTTACATATTCTACAATAATCCAACCCACACACAAACATACTGAAACAGGATTATTTAAGTAAAAGCCAAGTTAGTACAAAGCTATAAAACAAAATGACACATACCACAATTACATTGATAGCTCATGCTCTTTAGCCAAGCTATCTATATTTTGATGTTAGCCTCACTGTTTACTCGCTCCCTCCGTAAATGGTTTATTCTTGGACAGAAATCTCCCTTGTGTTGTTTTTTAAGGGTCTTGATTCAATCAGGACTTCGGCCTTGCCCTCAGATCGCACGTTTGCAAGCAAGCCAAGTCACAAATCAACGTCTAAGTAGGCAGGCAATCTCTTCCTATACGTAATGCCACCTCTTATTGAAAACAGAAGGTCCAGTGTTTGATGCATCTCCAGGGCAATGTCTTCACTGTGCATCTCAGGCGGTTGACGAAGTTCAGGGTTAGACACACTCTATCTTAAACCTGAATTCAGGAAGAATAATGAAGAGGAAGAGTGTTATGTTTCTGTTTTGAGACGTTGTCTGGTGTACACCCACACACACCCGCTGACCCGCGCATACATGCAATCTCTGGTTGCTGTGTGTGTGAATGATTAGGTTCTGTGTTCCCGGGCTCGGACCCAAAAATAGTTGTGTCATATAGTAACATACAAGCGATGAGCTATGCCTTTCAGCACACAATAAAACTAGAGAAAGGCGGGGACAATATAGTAGTCTTGTAAAGAACTAACTGCAGTATGTGCATCCAGAAAATAAGTTTGGGGACATATAACAATCAGGATGATTGTAATTGGACAAACACCTGTAAGCTACAGAAGCGGGCAATAAACAATGAAGCCCCCCTGTACTCCGCAAACTTGGGACTTCCCAAGGACGCCTGAGGAGCGATGACACAATCTCTTGATGTTCCAGGGATGTCTTAATGGCTTTAGGCTGTTAGAGAGGTTTTGCTAAGAATCATCAGATTTCTTTAGACAGTCCAGCACTCCACACATACCTTTATTCATCTAATCTTAGTTGTCATATTTGCCAGATATATATTTACTGTAACAATGGCTCTGGCCTATCCATTCGACTAGATGCTATTTTGGAATAAAGAGAGAAAATATTAATTAGTTGAAGTTGCATTATCCATGTGAACAACAGTGGTTTGACAGGCCATGTTTGGGATAAAGATGAATATTGTTCAGATTTTCTTTTCTATGTGAGCCTCACAACTGAAGCGCTGTCAATCGTGAATGGTTCTACCAGCTGCATTTACCCTGCACACTTTGTTTCACACGGTTAGACTGGGAGGTTTACAGGGATGTAAAGACTTTATTGGACTTACTGGCCATAATGTTGAAATAGAAACATTTTGGATTATAACCTCAGTAGCGCATTAGCTTCACTAAGATGTCTGGATCTGTTTTGTTTGGAATAAATGCAGTAAAAAAAGAACCCCTTATTTTATTACCCTTTCTTATCTGATATCTAAAATGGATATCTTAGCTATTTTATTGATTTACTCTATTGGAATCTTTTAGTTTACTATTCTATAAAGCTTTAATTTCTATTTGTTTCTGTGTTTAGCTGAGAAGCCTTTGCAGCCACAGAATGTTCAGCTGGCGTCAGTGGACAAGGGCTTGAGGGTGAGCTGGGACTCTCCCAATGAACTGGACGGCCGGCCAGTGGACAGCTACACAATTGGGTACGGAAAGTCCATGAAAACACTGCGCTTCCTCAAGGTGGACAGGGACAGACGCTCTGAGGTGCTGGAGGTCTTAGGTAAGAAATGGAGCATGTGAGGTAGAAAGAGAGTGAGAGATGTAAATTCCTAAATAGAAAAGAGGAGTAAGAAGGGAGGCTAAAGCGTATGAAGTACGGGTGTGAGGGTGAACCAACGACTGGTGGCAGAGACAAGAAAGAAACAAGGTATGTTTGAAAAAGACAGACGTGGAAGAGAAAGAGAGAGGTTTGGCCTAAATCAGTGGTTTTCAACCCCAGGAATTGTAGGCAAAAGGGGTCCAGTTTTCCTTCTAGCCCCCTAACCAGGGACTGGTTTAGACATGGTTTAGACCTGGGAGACCATTAGAATTGAAGAAAGAATAGCTTAGCTTCCAGAGTGTAATTTGAGGACCACTGGCCTAAACTATGGAGTGTGTTTCAGAGCCTGGAGTTCTGCACTTTGTCAAGATGAGTGCGGAGAACAAGGAAGGGATGAGCAAACCTGTGTACAGAGCAGAGACGCCAGGAGGTGAGGTGTGTGCGTGCATGCATGTGGAATGTGTTCCACTGGATGGTGGACAATCCATTCAAGATTCAATTTGTGCACTATGGGCTAGCAATAGTTTTATACAGTCACAACAAAGCCCAATTAAAATCTATGCTCTTTAATAGGCTGAAGTATTATATTTGCAGTGCTATTTTTTAAGAGCTTTACGGTTTCCTCAGGTTATTCTGAATCTCAAAACTCAAAGCCTGATGTTGTTATAAAGAAAGGCAGCAGCAGTTGCAGTATGAAATCCATCCAGCCTGCGTTTGCCATTAGTCCATTTCCCTCCGAGCTTGGCATCACAGAGCTGTACTTCATCAGCAGCCCAATCGTGCGGCCAACCCTTGTTTTCCACTTCTAAACCCAGACTCAGTCCAATAACCCAAAGCCTTGTGTTGTGGTCACTGACTCTCCTCTCTCTGTGTGGGTGTGTGGAGAAGTGTGTTTGTATGGGGTTGGAAGTGCCCGTTGGTTCTGAGTGCGTGTTTGTGCGTGTGCATTTCTTTTTCGTGTACCCCTCTCGTAAATGCTGTGGTTGCTCCCTGCATGTCTCTCTGTGACGCACTCTCTATCTATATGTGCCTGTCTATCTGTGTCTGTCTGTGTATGTCTATCTGTGCCACACTCTCTATCTATATGTGCCTGTCTATCTGTGTCTGTCTGTGTATGTCTATCTGTGCCACACTATCTATATGTGCCTGTCTATCTGTGTTTGTCTGTGTTTGTCTATCTGTGCCACACTCTCTATCTATATGTGTATGTCTATCTGCGTCTATCTGTGTTTGTCTGTGTCTGGCTGTCTGTGTTTGTCTGTCTGTGTCTGTCTGTGTGTGTGTCGGTGTCCATATGTCTGTGTCTGCCCATCTGTGTTCGTCTGTCTGTGTCCGTCTGTTTGTGTCTGTGTGAATATGTCTGCCTATCTTTTTCCATCTGTCAGTGTATGCCTGTCCTTCTGTCTGTGTCCATTTGTCTGTGTCTGTCCGTCTGTCTGACTGTGTCCATCTGTCTGTGTATGTCTGTCTATCTCTCTATGTCCATCTGTCTGTGTTTGTCTGTTTCTGTCTGTCTGTGTCATATGGTGATCCCAGCAGTTCATCTAACACAGTGAATCACAGCAGACATTGTGTGTCTGTGCCAATGTTCTTCTTTAAGATCAATCCCTTCCCACAGAATACTAGCAACATCACCACGTCGTGGTTCCTTCAACATTAATGTGTCTGGCCAGACCTGCACTCTGTTATAGGACGAGGCCCGTACTATGTCTGAAAAGAAAGACGGGGAAGAGCAAGTTAAGTGGGAGGCTACGAGAGGTGGCGAGGAACCAATGGAGTTGGGGGGGGCATTGACAACATGATTGAAATGTCTGTAGCAATAACTTCACACTTTACATTCATAATTGAATGATCCCTTGTATTCGTTTGACCGGATTCTACAGTATGCAGTATATGCTGTTTTCTAAATCTAACGTGTAGTTTATTTATGGATGTTTACTTGTTTCGCAGGTGGTGAATGGGTCAAACTGGATGGCTTTGCAGTGGTGGGTGGGGCACCAGGCAACACTTCTTTTCTAGGTAACATAGAACTAGGAGCCAGTATACTCTATCTGGTATCTATCTGTCTGGAACCAACCTTGCCACATCTGGTGTAGAGTTCTTGCCGCAGGTCACGGCTATTATCCCAAATTGAACGTCATGATAAATTGGTAACAGAGAATAATGCTATTTATTTTTGAAGTCCAATTACAAAGAGAAAGCAACATTTCCGTGGTCATCAGAGAGGTAATAAGATATGCCATGCCCATTAAAGTGATTATTCCTCCTGGTATAACTAGTCCCTTGGGGTGAGTCTGTCTAACCCCCTCCTGGTATAACTCGTCCCTTGGGGTGAGTCTGTCTAACCCCCTCCTGGTATAACTAGTCCCTTGGGGTGAGTCTAACCCAGCCTCTGGCCTGACCCATAGCACCCCGGGTCCCCAGGCATCCAGTCAGAACTCTAATATATAAGGAGGAGGGTTGATCAGTCGATTTTCCAGAGGTTGGTCAAAAGCAGCCCAAGCTAAACAATTGTTCACAGGACCACTTTCCAAAGAGAGAGAGGCTTGGAGAGAAATGGAAAAAGATAGAGCTGGGGGAAAAAAGCAGAAAGAAAGGAAAGAAAAGACAGCTGATGGAAACAAAAATAGGGACATCTGCACAGACAAGACACAATGAGGCAGAAACAGTTGACAAGAAAAAATCAGCAAGGTTGGCTACAGGTTGGTAGGGCTAGGAGACAGAAAGTAAAAGAAACAAAAAGAGAGACAGAAAGAGATCCTTCTTGCACAAACTGGTTCTGTCCTGCAGGAAACCTTGTTTAAAACCAGATCCCATCACTTATACACTTTTTATTTTTCAACTCTCAGCCATGGTAATAGAACAATACCCTTCTTCATGGATGTGCAACTTAGACCTTGGATCAATCTACTGTACATATTCTCTGAAAATCAGTGGGTTTAAACATACCTTTGAGAGAATAGTAGAATGCACAGTAAACATTTTGCAAATGTTGGTTGTGCATTCAAATTATCACCAAAGACTGACCCTGTCTGACCTTACAATATTATAAATCCTGACTTATCAGGACTGTATTTCTAGTAAATTCACAGCTGACAGTTATTATGAGAGAGTGGGAGGAGAGGGGAGGAGAAGGTAGCAAATGTTTCTCATTATCTTGTCAGCGCTATCCTTCGGCACGCCAGCAAAGCCATGAAGAGGCGAAAGGTGACTGCATGTGTGACAGCAGTCCAAGCTGGAGTCAAACATCATGGGTTTAAACCAGGATGTAAGAAAAGAGGAAGTGGAAGCAGATGGTATAGGAAGACTGTGTGGTCTGGGCTCTCAGTCCGAGTCCCACCATGACATTTCGAATGCAATGTAATTTGTCATCTGCCATCAAGTGTCAGTTAGCAGTGGCCTTCATGGTCTACGAAAGCTATTTGGTATTATGGACTGGGCGCGATTGAAAAGGTCGATAAAGGCACTTGCCAGTTGGTCTTGCCCACACATTAAGTGCATCATCTGATGTTCCATCTTGCCCCTGCACCCTTGCAAATTAATTGAAATGTTTGTTACATGTCAGTTATGGAGAGTGCGATCAGAGAGTTGTCCAGAACAAGGTCAGGTCTTGAACTGGCCCCTCACCTACATACCCATACTGTCTTATCAGGGTCAGGTGAACCATGTTAAACTGAAGCTGCGTTTCTCTCCATCTTCCAGCTGGACCCTCTCCTACACCAGACACCCAGCCTAGACATGACCCTCTTGTAAGGACAGGAGTTGTGGTTAAGGGGGCTCTGCACCCCTCAGGTCTCAACTCCCCCAGGGGCCAGCGAACACGGAGACCTCCCCAGTCATCCTCTGGTCCTCATCAGCCAGAGAGTGCCAGAGCAGGGACACCCCTGCTGGACCAGAGGTCCCACCAGCATCAGCGCCACCACAGTCAGCTACAGGCAGACCAGAGGAACAGACGCAACCCTAAGCTCGGTAAGGCCTTCTGGATCTCACTCGCGCCGAATACGCTGCTTAAGATCTTGAGTGAACAGCATGAACAGTTGTCCATCTGTAGTGTGTAAACGCTGGCTTGTGTGTCTGGTATGTCTTTCTGTTTGTAGCGTCTGAGTCCGTCTATGTGGTATCACTGCAGGCACAGAGGACCACGGAGCGGAGGGCTTTGAGCAACCAGGCCACACTTACTAAAAAAGTTTCCTCAGGTACAACATCATTACATCTATCGTAGAGGAAGTCCTCTTCGTACATCGCTCGAGGAACACGTCAAACTTTTAAAAAGATGTCCACACATTGTGTAAATACAGAAAACATTTCTGTAGTCTTTGTAACACCACCTCTGGAGTTTTTGTCGTTTGTGCTCATAGTGAACATAAAAGATGAACATTTCTTATTTTCTGATCTTGACAAGGCAAAAACAAATTGCCTGGAAGGCAAAAAGCGATAGTTTTCCCCCATGAGGTGCTCAGACTTGCAGCCCTGTAGACCATGTTGTGTGTTGTGTCCTCCCCAAGCCGAACCTGAGGAATATGAGGCTAAAGACATTGGTGTGAGGGTCATGTCCCCTCAGTCTGTCCTTATCAGCTGGGTGGACCCAGCCATCGAGATGGAGAAGGTCCAGCCAGGAGGTGCCCGGTGAGTTGTCTTACACGTCTTCCACTTCTATGAGTGTGGGTCTCCGTGTGGGAGTGAATATACTGTCTTGCCCTCTCCAGATACTACACGGTTAAATACAGGGAGAAGGGTGAGTCTGCTCGATGGGAGTACAAGGACACCACCCAGAGAAGACTGTTGATCGACACTTTGTCCGCTGACAGCATGTATGAGTTCTCCGTCCGAATCTCCCAGGGAGAAAACCATGGCAAGTGGAGCGTGTCTGTCTTCCAGAGGACTCCAGAATCTGGTAAGTTGACATGTCTTACACTATACACTACATGTATAAAAAAGTATGTAATAAATAATACTTTCGATACATTACGATGCAAGTAATTTACTATACTTGATGTTCTGGAATGTTCATTTATTTTTCTTTGAGCCACTTAAGTCACTCGGTGTGATACAAATGAAAGTTGATTACGAGTGGGTTAAATAGTAATCGGCCTAGAATTTCCTGTTTCAAATTGTTCTCTTAGATTTATTTTTCAAGATAATCTCTAGAAGATTGTGATTTCCATCTCAATGCTCAGTGTCGGTCCAAATCTATCACTATCTTCCTTACTTTTTGGTCTAAGATATGGAGTGATAGCTTATCTTTGGCTCATAAGTGTAGCGTTTGTATTGCGTCATTGCCACTCTTACCTGAGTGACTAAAAGTTCAGTGAGATTTCAGCATTTACGACCTTGCACCCTGCTGCCAGTAGATCTAATCAAAATGTCCTCCTAGGATCTTTAGAGTTTGTTAAATGGAAACGTATAGTTGGCACAACCAAAAACAGTTGTTACAAGTAGTAACTTACATTCAATATTTTCTCATTGCTTCTGTTTAGTATTTGTTCTATTTTTTTCCCTTTGTGTTGCTTAGCACCCTCTGGTCCACCAGAGAACTTTGCTGTGAAACCGCTGAGAGGAAAGGGAACCGCCGTCACAGCAACCTGGAGTCCCCCAGAGGAACCCAACGGGAGGATACAAGGTTAGAACATGAACATTCAAGTTCATGTTCTAGAAGAAACAAGTCCATGTATTGTGTTATAGGTCAACAGTAAAGCCTTAAAATCAGCCCTAGCCTTAACAGGCAGCCAGTGTAGAGAGGCTAGTACTGGAGTAAGGTGCTCACATTTTTTCATTTTAGTTAAAATTCGAGCAGCTGTGTTCAACACTAAGAAAAAAGTTCTCTGTCATCCATTTCCTAAAATGCTTCCAAAGTAGCTATTTTTGGGGCTTCTCCATGCTTCATCAAGAAATACAGCTGTGTGTCATTAGCATAACAGTGAAAATGTACATTGTGGTTCCGGAGGCAGCATATACAAAGAAAACAGTAATGCCCCAAAACTGAGCTAAAACATACCTTTGATTTGTCATAGGACATCTGAAAGAATACACTGCGTTCCAAATTATTATGCAAAGTGAAATTAAGTGTCATAAGCATTAAATATTTCATTTTTCAATCAAACTCATGAATGGTATGGTGTCTCCGCGCTCTTTGGATCACTGAAATCTTAGACACCTGTGATAATTAGTTTTCCAGGTGAGCCCAATTAAAGGAAAACTACTTAAGAAGGATGTTCCACATCATTAAGCAGGCCACAGGTTTCAAGCAGTATGGGAAAGAAAAAGGATCTCTCTGCTTCCGAAAAGCATCAAATAGTGCAATGCCTTGGACAAGGTATGAACACATTAGATATTTAATGAAAATCAAAGTTACTGCCAGGCAAATTCATCAGATTAAGAGTGCAGCAGCTTAAATGCCATTACAAAGCAGCAAACAGGTATTTGAAGCTGCTGGTGCCTCGAGTCCCGCGAACCTCAAGGTGTAGGATCCTCCAGAGGCTTGCAGTTGTGCATAAACCTACTATTCGGCCACCCCTAACCAATGCTCACAAGCAGAAACTTTTGCAGTGGGCCCACAATTACATGAAGACAAATTTTCAGTCTTGTTTACTGATGTGTTTCGTGCAACCCTAGACGGTCCAGATGGGTGCGGTAGTGGATGGTTGGTGCAAGGAGGTGGCGGAGTCATGTTTTGGGCCGGAATAATGGGGAGAGAGCTGGTAGGCCCCTTTAGGGTCCCTGAATGTGTGAAAATGACCTTGGCAAAGTATATAGATTTTCTGACTGACAACTTTCTTCCATGGTACAAAATCATCCATGCTACAAAATCATCTTCTTGCTGGATAATGCACCATCTCATGCTGCAAAGAATACCTCTGTGTCATTGGCTGCTATGGGCATAAAAAGAAACTCATTGTGGCCCCCAGCTTCCCCTGACTTCAACCCTATTGAGAACCCTTGGAGCATCCTCAAGCAAAAGATCTATTAGGGTGGGAGACAGTTTGCATCACAACAGCAGCTCTGGGAGGTTATTCTGACATCCTGCAAAGAAATTCAAGCAGAAACTCTCCATAAACTCACAAGTTTGATGGATGCAAGAATTGTGAAGGTGATATCAAAGAAGGGTTCCTATTTTAACATGTAACTTGCCCTGTTAAGATGTGTTTGATAGAAATAGCTTTTGATTTCAGTAAATATGACTTCCTAATGCAGAAAGGCCAATGAATGACCATTTTCAGTTCTTTACAACCTATAAAATCTTTTGAAAATCTGTTGTGCATAGTAATTTGAAACAGTGCAGTTTTCATTTGGTGGTTTGTTCAATGAAATTCGACTATGACCCTAACGGTTGATGACTATTTAGTGAAATCGGTGTACAATATCAATTGCATAATGATTTAGAACGCGGTGTAGTAAGAAATCTATTTGTAGCCTGAGAATTTATATTGCGGCTTATAAAAGTAATTGTTTGGGGTGCAAGTGAGTTTTTTGATTTAACAGTAAATGTGATAAGACAGTGGTCCAATATTGCAGGGTCATTGGGAAAAACTATAAGAACATTTCTCCTGACAGGTCTAAGTCTAAGGTATGATTGTGGCAAGGCGTTTCTGACCTGCACCCAATCTTATGGTGAGGCTATAGGAGTGAGACTCCTGTCAATGTTCCTGGACAATAGAAGAGGATCACTCCAGCTAGGATGGAGTCCGTCACTCTTCAGCAGATCAGGCCTGACCCTATTTCTGTGAGAGTCCCAAAAGAGAGCCAGTTATCTACAAACTCTAGCTCTTGCAATGGGCAGAACTCTGTTTGTAGCCAGCGATTGAGTTGCGCAAGTCTGCTGTAAAGCATGTCACTACCCCTAGCTGGGAGGGGGCCAGAGACAATTACATGATGCTGACATCTTTCTAGTTCATTTACACGTTGATGCAATGTTCGGCCTTGTAAACTCTGACTACCTCATCCTAACGTTGTTGGTGCCAACATGATTAACAATATTTCTATACTCTCTATACTTGCCAGTTTTTGACTTCGCTAGCACCAACCCCAGATTTGCGGATATGTAAACACTATACGATCGCTGGCTGATTCTATCGTCTAATACTGCAGCATATATTTGAATCGCAGATGACTAGGGTTTTTCCGGGCCACCGACAGAAAATGCCTGCCAATCATTCCCCTCCGAAGACTGCTCGGGCCTTGACTCCAATTCCAGTGAGGAAAACCTGTTGAAAGTCTTGGTTGGCTCTAGCAGCGACCCAGGTTTAACTGGTCTGCTGCATTTCTTCACAGTGACCAAGAGAAAGTTATTGCCTGGCTGCAGGGGCTGTGCCGGGGACTAAAAATGCTATAGTTTCAGCCTGGTGTCACAGACGCTGTTATATCTGTTTCTACACTAACATAATCCTTGCCTGACATTTGCATCTGAAGCCGAGCAGCTAACTCTGCTATCTTAACCTGAAGATGACAGTTCTCCTCCATCTTAAAACTACAACAGTAACAGTGAGAAGGCATGATAGTGCTTATCTTAGAGTGGTATGTCCAAAAAGAGTCTGCACGTCAGCAATCCCACAATGCAGCAATACAACAGCAATCCAAAAGCAATCTAACATCAATAATCGATGTTTGACTATGTTAATAGTAGCTTGCATACTGACCCATGCCCTCCTCCCTTCAGAGTACATCATGTCTTATGCTCCTGCTATGAAACCCTTTGGGATGAAGACGGTAACATATCGTGGCAGCACTACCTCAGCCATCGTTGACGGCCTCAAGCCTGGGGACCGCTACATCTTCAAGCTCAGGGCCACCAATAGGAGGGGTCAGGGCCCTCAGACCAAAGCCTTCAGTGTGGCCATGCCTGGAGGCACAGGTAAACACATTTGTTGTGTGTGTTTGTATGCATTTGTGGGCTGTTTGTTACATTTCAGGATGTTTTTTACCACTTAACCAATACTTCATACTTAATTGCCAGCTAGCAGTGCGGCCTCCTCGCCAGCTCCCCGCTCCAAGCCCAAAGGAGGCCACAGATCCAGCCTCACCCCCTCCAGGACCTCTAAACCGGACAAAAACCACGACGATGACATCAACTTCCAAACAGAGGACGTGACTGAGGAGCCGACCAGATCCAGTCAAACCACGTCCATGCCACCGGTGGTCAGACGAACACGACCCCTCTCCCAGATGCGCTCCTATCACAGCATATTCTCTGATGTAAGAGGCTCAGTCAGGAACGGGGCCACAAATCAGCGACTAGGAGGCGGTACTACTTCTGCCAGAGGCAAGGGGAGAGAGACGGAAAGAGTGGCTCAAAAAAAGGAAAAAACAACAGAACCCACTCCAGTAGAAAGGAAGGAGGAGAAGCTCACTAATGAGGCTGTGGGTGAGAAAAACAATGTTGTTTCTCCAACATCTGAGGAGAAGGACAGAGACCATGGCCAAGTGAAAGTTTTGCCTGTAGATGAGACCACCCCAAGTCTCAAAACAGACATTGCCTCATCGGAAGGCTTGTTGTCCTCGTCTAAACCATCTTATTCTCTCCGTAAACCTCTCTCGGGCAGACGCGTCATTTCTGGTCGGCGACCGTTTGCCCGGGTCCCATCCATGTCAGGTTCAGTGTCGCAGCCGATAATGCATGATGCAGAAAAAGAGAAGAGCACCTCATCCTCTTCATCCTCCAGCTCATCCCATGGTCAGGAGTCTGCTGCCATCAGGAAGGACGAAACGGTCACCAACTACCCTGTAGGTAAAAACACCTATGATCAACCAGGTGTCATGGAGACCAAACTCTTTACCTCCACCCCAGATCGCATTGAAAAGCTTCAGACTGACGCCCCATCAACAGAAAAAGTGTCTGTTCTGCCGGGCCGTAGATATGGTTATGGTAAGAGGAAACCAGGGATCCTACCTAGAGGGAGTCCAAACAGCCGAGTTCTGACAGGAATACGCAATACTGGCTCAGGTTCAACTTCCCAGTCCACTCTACCAACTGAGGGAAAGACCCTAGGGACGTCACACACAATTGGGGACCACAACCCAAAACTCACAGAGACAGCTAAAGAAGAAGAACCCTCTTCCAGTCTCCCAGTCATATCCACAATGCATTTCTCTGAAGACATGACAGAGCTGGAGAACAAGACGCCAGCACCACCTCCTTCCAGGACTAACCCCTTTGTGAACCGCCTCCAGAGCAGGTTTGGTACGGGAAGCAGTAGCCGGGTCTCTTCCCCCCGGGCGGACGGCAAGCTTCCCTGGAGCAGGACTGCCTCCTCGTCCTCAGTTGGTGCTGGTAGACCTATCCTGAGAGGAGGCCTGTCCAGAACAGCTGCATCAAGGGCTGCAGAATCCTCTGGAGCAGTTCAGGAGACCAGTGAGGATTCAAAAAGACCCTCCACCATTTACCCATTAAAGAACAGGGTGGGGGCTGGATCGCTTAAACCCTCTCTGACCAGCAGGAGTGACACTGTAGGTGTATTAAGGAATCCAATCACCCCCTCCTCGGGTGGTAGTACAGTATTCGGTGAGCAAGTCCAAAGTGCCAGTAAAGACAGTGGTATTGAACACAAAGAGGACTACTTCTATGAGGGAAGTAAGATGGAGAGTGAGAAAGTCCCAGACCCAACTACTGCCCCCAAAACTACTACCACCACCACGACTATCTCAGCCCCCAGCAGTGGGGTCAGCGTTGGCGTGGACACGGGTCCTGCGTCTGGTAGAAGCAAGCCTGTTTTTTCAACCCTTCCCCGACGTCCTATTATAGGTTCTAAGGGAAGGTTGCGGCTCCCACTGCTCACAAACAGGCAGACGGGTTCTAGGTTCCCCCTTAAAGCACAACCAGCACAGAACACACAGTTAAGTTCTTCTAACCCAGACACTCAATCTTCCTCTTCCTCTAGTCTGTCTCAGCCAGACCGCGGGATCAGCACAGACGCTAGTGTTAGCACTGGCGGCTCAGGGATAAGGGTGCGCTACCCCAGCCGGTCAGACCCCTTCAGGAGTAGATCCCCCAGTGGAGGCCTCAAGCCCAGCTACGGAGATAGTAAAAATGGCCGCCCTAACCTCACAGCAACTAGTGACAAAGAGTCCAGCACATCCACTGCAAATACAAAAGCTAATGGGCGTAGATACATCACTGGGCCTGATGGAGCCACATGGGTAGGTGTTTCTGTGCAGTTACAGTAGAGGAAAAAAGTATTCAATCCCCTGGTGATTTTGTACATTTTCCCACTGACAAAGAAATTATCAGTCTATAATTTCAATGGTAGGTTTATTAGAACAGTGAGAGACAAACATAAAAACATTATACATAATCGCACTGACTCTTGTAAACTTTTCAAAAATGCAAATCAATGTATAAGTTATTTGAATTGTGTTTTTCTGGATTTTTTTATGAACTGTTTAAATAAACCTACCGTTAAAATTATAAACTGATACTTTTTTTTCAGTCGCCAAGCGTACAAAATCAGCAGGGGATCAAATACTTTTTTCCCCCACTGTATAAATTTACTGTAAAGCTATTGCAGTGGCAACATTTTATTTTTAATATTCAACCACTGCCTATGTTTATGTGTTTCATCTTGTTGAGTTGGCACTACGTCATAGAGTTCAAACGATAAAATGTTTTTTATATTTGTGTGTCAACCAGCTGTATATTATATTACTATATTATCCAGTTCATATGCTTTGTCTTGCAAAAATTATATTTTATACCTTTTACAAACATTCAACATGGATTGAATATGCTGTCTCCAGGTTGTGGACTTAGATAAAGGGTTCCTAATGAACGAGAATGGCAGAATTCTGCAGGACTCTCAGGGCAGACCCAGGAGGGTGGTTCTGGGTGAAGATGGACGAACTATCTTTGGTGAGATACTAAGGCTTATTCTTTACTGAACATTGTATTCTAATTCGCATATCCATGAGCTTTGTAATGTGGGTTGCTATCCCACTGCATACCATGTTCTTACTCTCTATTTTATTCATGAGGAAAGGACATATCCCACTTGGAACCCAAAGCATTACTGTTCTTTTAGCACAGGTTGTTGATTGCTTGTCCTCCCACTACAGACCACCAGGGAAGCCCATTGGTAAATCAGGATGGTCAGGCTTTGTTTGGTCATGGTCGAGGCAGCCAACCGGTTGTCAACCCCAAAGACAAGTTCCTGACCCTGGGTGGCAAACCTATCATTGGTCTGGACCAGCCTAAACCCAAAACTACAACCACAACCGCGCCTCCTACTACAACCGCACCTCCGACTACAACCATACCTCCTACTACAACCACACCTGAGCCAACCATGCTGCCGACCACCACTGAAATGACCACAGAAGAGAGTACAACCATGGTGTTCCCGACCTGTCCACCTGAAACGTATATGATGAGGGATGATAGGGGTTTCCCAATAATGGACGCTAATGGTGTCGTGGACTGTTATCCTGAAAGTAAGTTTCTTAATTCTTCTACTGATAGCATTGTGGTTAGAGTCGCAGATTGTCACATAGGCAACCAACAAAACAAATTAGGCATTAGGATTTGTTGAGGATTTACTAAAACTTTGCTAGCATGAAGCTGTTCATGGTTATATATTAATGAACAAATGGCACTGACAAGGAACATTTTGCTCTTGATTTCGATATACATAGTGTAGTTCACATTGCGTAGTGGCAGGCTATTACCTTTCATTGTTTTCTAAAGAAACAAACCAGCAATGGAGTGATTAGAGTAATTACTTGTAATTGTAAATACTGTATGGCTAGACTGAAAGTTGTCTGGCTACAAGCTTCAATAGTTACATTATAGTCAGCTGAAAGTAATATTGTTCATGGTTATATTGCGATGGACAAACTGCATCGGCAACATTACTCTTGATTTTGATGTTCATAGCGTAGATCACATAACAGAGTGGAAGCAGCCATGGAGTGATTAGAGTCATTTGTTTTCATACTGATTTGTTATTAGCTAGCCATCTACAGTAATCTCTGTCTAATTTAGCACATTGAATGTTGTCCTTGTTGTTGGTTTGGATGTCAACTAAACTAGGGAACTAGTTTGGAGAACCATGGAGATTTGGCTAGTTGGTTTAAAAATGCAGAAGTTAACAGAAACCACATCTATATACACGGATCACGTACCACTACACCCGTTGTTTAAATAGCGTAGTGGTTAAAGACACAGACTGTCACATAGGAAACCACAGATTGAGTCTAGCCAGGGCAACAACATTCAACTTTTTGCTATTCGCGGGCCTGCAGAACTAGGCTTGCCATGCTACCAAGTACCATTATACCTACTCATTGTAGTTGTTGTAATTTCAACATGGAGGAGCACTATCATCTTCAGGTAAAGATTCAAATGTCTGTAAGGATTATGCTAGTGTAGAAACTGAAAAAAACGCATATGTGCCACCAGGAAGAAACAATAGTGTTGTTAGCCCCCTGGCTCAGCCACTGCAGCAGGGCAAGAACTTTCTCTTGGTCACTAGGAATAAATGCCGTAGACCAGTTAAACTAGGGTTGCTGCTAGAGCAGGACAAGTTTTCCACACTGGAGTTGTAATCAAGGACCGAGCCATCTTCGGAGGGGAAAGATCAGCAGGGATTTTATACCCGTGGCCTGGAAATATCAACTCTCAAATCATCAGCGATTCCATTTCCATGCAATGTATTGGACAAAAGAATTAACCAGTGATCATACACTGTAGACCACTGACGTAGCTGTAGTTTTGCCTAGTGCCTATTCCATGCTGAGAAATGTAAATCAAGGTCAAAACAGGAGCCTTATTAAGAGAAGTGGGGGGGGTGCTAATTGTTATTACACAAAATGTACTCTTAAACACATCACTGGTTTTCATTGTTTTGAAGTTTTAATCATGAAACTATACAGACGGATCAATTGTTTTTCATAGCTACTACACACAATGTCCTTTAGTTAGCACACATGTACTTAATGGGTTTTGTCCAACATGTCTCAGGTCCAACACACTGCCATAAGCATACCTTTGTCTTGTCATTAGAAATAGATTTTGTGGATTTAATAATTTCTCCCCATGATCCTGGAATTTGCATATACTGATCAGCCATAACATTGTGACCACCTGCCTAATATTGTGTAGGTCCCACTTTTGCTGCAAAAACAGCCCTGACCCATCGAGGCATGGACTCCACTAGAGCTCTGAAGGTGTGTCGTGGTATATGGCAGCAGATCCTTCAAGTCCTGTAAGTTACGAGGAGGGCTCCATGAATTGGACTCGTTTATCCTGCACATTCCAAAGATGCTCAATTGGAATGAGAAAATGTGATTCATCAGACCAGACCACCTACTTTCATTGTTCTGATGCTCTAGTGCCCATTGTAGGCACGTTTTGCAGTGGAAAAGGGTCAGCATAGGTACCCTGACTGCTCTGCGGTTACGCAGCCCCAGACGCAACAAAACGCAATACACTGTGTGTTTTCACACCTTTTTATTAGCATTAACTTTTTCAGCAATCTCAGCTACTGCAGGTTGTTTGGTTCCCTCCTTGGACCACTTTCGATAGGTACTGACCACTGCAGAAACACCCAAAAAGAGCTACAGTTTCGGAGATGCTCTGCCCCAGTCATCTAGCCATCATATAGCCATCACAATTTGGCCCTTCTCAATGTCACTGAGATCCCTTCACTTGCTAATACATCAACTGTGAGGACATAATTTTTCCATGCTGCCTAATATATCCCACCCACTGACAGGTGCCATGATTATGTGATTATCAGTGGTATTCATTTCACCTGTTAATGGTCATAATGTTATGACTGATCTGTATTTATCCTTACAACAACAAAGCCAGTTGCAATCCAAACAATGACTTTTTTCCCTGGCTTACTCATCGAAGAAAGAGTAAACAAATCTGCAAACAATCTAGTCGAGGATCTAAACTCATCAAATTAGAAATGGTTGCACCACTAAAAACAAGAGAAATACGCAACAAGAAACTCTCTACTCTGGTACACAGACAATACTAGAGCACACAAGCAAGCCTCCAGAAATTTGGAGCAAAAGTTGTGCTCCACCAAGTTGGAACTAATTCGACTAGCCTGGATGGAAATTGTCTATAACCAAAGTAGTTTCAATTTGAGAAAATGTAGTCTAGGCCATTGTTGACTTTTTTTTTAATCAACAAATTATCTTTCAATGTAATGAAAATATTGAGTCTAGAAAAAGAGCTAACTTCTTTCTGCAAATACTCCACATCCACTAGGGCCAGTTTCCCGAACCCAGCTTAAACCATATTTGTCTAAAAATCTCTTTCAGTGGAGAAACTGGTCAGAATGGACATTAAGAACCTTTGCAGGCTAAAATCTGTGGATCAGAATGGATGGGTGACATCAGTTAGTCTGAGAACTATTGATCAACTCCATGACATCCTGATAATACAGTAAGTAGATCCTGTCGCAGCAAAGTAGGATCTGGACAGGGAAAGTTGAGCGCTGTGGGCCTTCATAAAGCAGTGGACACACCATGGCTTAAATAATATTTCAACAAGTTGTAAAATGGCCATGCAAGCACAGCCATGCACATATAACATGTTTTAAATGACTTCAAATTGCATTTGAACCCACATCTGAAAGCACCACAACAGGGCAAGACACATCTGGGGCTGTCTGGTCAGGATTGAGCTGTAGCTGGGTAAAACCCTAACCTGCTCCCTGTCACCTTCATTACATCCTTTTTTTCCTGACCACAAGACCCACCATCAAAACACCCACACACTTACATGGCATGGCCTAAGTGTTCCATAGGGGTGACTCAGAGACATGTAAAGTGTTTCTCAATTTAATTCTCCATTTTGGATATAAAAGTTAATAGCTAAGTGGAAAGTAATGTAAAGTTATTTGCACCAATTGTTCCTTCAAAGCATACAAACATTATTTCACTGTAGCTACAATTTTTGTACTATTTGTCTGTGCCTTGTATGTATCTTTGTTTTACACTATCTATGACTAGGAAAAATACCCACAAGGACAGTATGACAAGTAAACGTTTTTTGGCTTTTGGGTTAGTTTTGGGTTACACTTGTGGTTAGAATTAGGTTTGGGGTTTATGTGAGGGAGAAATTTAAAAAAGGGTCACGCGACAGACCGCTCTGGTCTCCTACAATGTAATTATCTGGGATTTGTCTGATGCTTTAATGGTTAGTTCGTAATAGCTACGTATCGACGGGCACTGGGTGGGGGCTGCCTGACTGCTTGTTTACATTGTTTGTTTCAATGTTTATCAAACTCTTTGTTTACTTTTCACTCTGTTGCATGTTTTCCTGTCTGAAGTATTTATTTTGTCCTTGCGGTCGGCTGTGTATTTGATTGAGGGTTTAGGGTTTGTGCTCTTTCCATCATTGACTGTGTTTTTTTTTATATTTTGCCCAGCCAACTCAACTCAACCTCTACTGTGAACTGCATTACAAACTCAAAGAGAATGTCCTGGCTGGCTCCACCCCAGTGTTGTGTTCTGTTATGTTGCAGCATGGATGACTTGTGAAGTTATATCATGTCATGTTATACGATTAACGCATGGTTTCAGTGAATATGCGAACTATGGCAATGCTTTTTTAGGTATGCATGTGCTGGGAGGTTATACATTAGCTCAAGTGCCATAATTAAACATCTTGTGTTTGCAGAAAGTTCTCTTATCTTGCTGTAGGAAAAGCATTTAGAACAAATCGCATCACAGTATATCATGTTTTTTGGCTTAAAGCTTTGTGGGAGCACATGCCATTCAGAGATTCGTTGCCACTCCATAGTCCACACTTACTGGTGCTGCTGGAAATAACTAACGGATTACATTGACATTATATTATTTTAGGCTCAGAACAATGAACATTACAGTGTCAACAGCAAAAAGTGCATTATGTTCAAAAGACACTGCCCCAGGAATGGAAAAATTATTGCAGCAACAGTACAGTACACAAGAAGAAGGTAGAATATCAAATTAACAAAATGACAGGATAATTCACGGTGAGACCGCACTATTTTCATGACTTTGCCTGCTTATTACACAGCAATTCCAATGTCTAGTGCCACATATCAAAACCGTGTAACAGATTATGATTAAGTCCATGTTTGGATTTATTTGGTGCCAGTCATGCCTTCTTTACGTTTGCTGTTTTTTAGATGAATTGGTGTGGCAGACCACCCTGCCCCCTATGACGCCCCCCACCCTACCCCCCACAACCACAACTACGACCACAACAGACCCCCCAACTCCTGAACCAGAGACAAGGTCCTTCAACAACAGTCCCTCCAATGAGTTCGACCTTACCGGGAAGAAACGCTTTACAGGTATGTCTTATGCCTTAGAAGAAAGTGATGTATTAATTGTGCAAGCAAGCAGCTGTGTGTACATTTGTGCGTGTGTGTGTGTGTGCGGACAATACTATCACAAAACATACCAATGCAGCTTTTTCCGTGCCACTGTCAAAGAGCTAAACCTTGTCATTCTTAAACTTTCATAACTCAGGTCTTTTTTAATATCAGTATCTACTGTGTGGTTTAATCCGTGTTTAAAAGGATCTTAAGCTCTCCGGGAATTCTAATTTTTGTAACTGACTGAACACCGGCAGTGTCCTCTGTAGTGACATTACACTTGTTTCTGTGAGGTCCCTTGAGGTGCCCGTGGATTTTCTCTCTTAAGAACGGTGTTTATTCAGACATCCATTTGAAGCATTGTCGTGTTTGATCAGGAGGCATGCTTGCATTCTAAGTGGATGCATGTGTGAGTGTGCGGCCCGCCACCACAGTTTTCTCAAAACCATAAAATAATAAAATAAAAATGTTGGTCGCTGTTCTGTTTTAATTTCACAGAGGAGAAATTAAGTCTGGCTCTCTTCCTTGGCCTATTCAGGTCAAAGCCAAACCAACAAACCATTCTGTGAATGTCTCGGTGTTCGTAAGAAATTGGATCAGTGTCATTATGTGACAGTCTGAGATTTGGAGACAACAGACTCAGTTGAGAACAATTGCCAGGACAAAATGGTCACGCTTTAGGCTTCTGCTGTGCTTTCACACACATATTGTAAGAGCCTGGGTCTTGAGACCAAGGATGTGAGCGAACTGCCCTAAAACGTCATTGCGTCTGGTGATCAAGAGTTATGTATACTGAATGCAGTAGTCCAATGTGCTGACAGATTTGGATTAAAATCTGTTTAAATATCCTGTTTAGACTAATGTTATTGCAAGCATTATGCTTCACCATCACTGGTCATGACCTTTTGGGGCGACTGTGAGCAGAGGCCGACAAGAGTATGGCAAACTCATCTGAAGCTCATCACGTCCATAAAACAAAAAGACGGAATAAAAGAAAAAATGAGAAATAATATAGAACTTGCTGATGTCAGCAGTGAAAAGAGGTCCCCTGAGGGCCAGATATCCTCTCTCGTATTTATTAGTTTAATATATCCGATTCAACGCAGCAGCTAGCTTTCTGCAATACCTCTGCACAGAGGTTTCTTTCTCTTTCTCTCAATCTTTCGTTCTGTTTTTCTCTTTTTCCCTGTCTGTCCTGGACTCCGGGTGATCTGTTAATCAAAGGGTTAGTCAAGCTGCTCAAAGAGCTGAGAATGCATTATACAGTGCATCCAGAAAGTATTCACAGCGGCTCCACATGTTGTTATGTTACAGCCGTATTCCAAAATGGATTCAATACATTATTTTCCTCAAAATTCTACACACAATGCCCCATAATGATAATGTAAAAAAAATACCCCCAAAACAAAAACAAAAATATCACATGTACATACAGTGGAGGAAGGAAATATTTGATTCCATGCAGAATAACAACAAAAACAATCCTGAAAAAACAATTTCAAATAAGTTATACAATGATTTGCATTTTACTCAGTGAAATAAGTATTTGATCCCCTATCAATCAGCAAGATTTCTGTCTCCTAGGTGTGACATCTGTCCACAGAAGCAATTAATCAGATTACAAACTCTCCACCAAGGCCAAGAGCTGTCCAAGGATGTCAGGGACAAGATTGTAGATCTACACAAGGCTGGAATGGGCAACAAGACCATCTCCAAGCAGCTTAGTAAGACGTTTACAACAGTTAGGGTTAGAAAATGGGTGAAAGTGTTGTGGTCTGATGAGACCAAAATCAAGCTCTTTGGCATCAACACAACTTGTGGTGTTTGGAGGAGAAGGAGGAATGCTTCCTATGACCCCAAGAACACCATCCCCACCGTCAAACATGGAGGTGGAAACATCATGCTTTGGGGGTGTTTTTCTGCTAATGGGACAGGACAACTTCACCGCATCAAAGGAACAATGGGTGAGGCCATGTACTGTCAAATCTTGGGTGAGAACTTTCTTCCCTCAGCCAGAGCATTGAAAATGGGTCAGGAATGGGTATCCCAGCATGACAATGACCCAAAACACAAGGCCAAGGCAACAAAGGTGTGGCTCAAGAAGAAGCACATTAAGGTCCTGGAATGGCGTAGCCAGTCTCCAGACCTTAATCCCACAGAAGATCTGTGGAGGGAGCTGAAGGTTGGAGTTGCCAAACGTCAGCCTCAAAACCTTACTGACTTGGAGAGGATCGGCAATGATGAGTAGAACAAAATCCGAATTGGTGATGTGTGATCTGTGATGTGTGCCAACCTGGTGGCCAACAACAAGAAACGTCTGACCTCTGATTGCCAACAAGTACTAAGTCATGTTTTGCAAAGGGGTCAAATACTTATTTCACTGAGTAAAATGCAAATAAATTTTATTTGAAATGTGTTTTTCAGGATTTTTTGAATGTTTAAGTAGACCTACCATTCAAATTATAGACAGATTTTATATTTGTCAGTGGACTAATGTTCAATCAGCAGGGGATCTAATAATATTTCCTAATAAAGTATTCACAGCCTTTTCCATGACACTCAGGTGCATCATGTTTCCACTGTTCAACCTTTAGATGCTTTTACTTCTAGATTGGAGTCCACCTGTGGTAAATTCAGTTGATTGGACATGATTTGAAAAGGCCCACACATGTCTATTTAAGGTCCCACAGTTGACAGTTCATGTCAGAGCACAAACGAAGCCAAATAATTCTCTGTAGACCTCCGAGACAGTATTGTATGGAGGCTCAGATCTGGGGAAGGGTACAGACATTTTTTTTCTTTCTCAATGAGTACAGTGGCCTCTAACGTCCGTATATGGAAAAAAGTTTGGAACCACCAGGACTCTTCCTTGAGTTGGTCGCCTAACTGAGCGAGCGGGAGAAGGGCCTTAGTCAGGGAGGTGACCAATAACCCGATGGTCACTGGTCAACACCAGTGTTGCTCTGTGAAGACAGAATAATCTTTAAGAAGGACACGTTTCTATGCAGCAGTCCACCAATAAGGCATGTATGGTACATGACAGCCCGTCTGGAGTTTGCCAAAAGGCACCTGAAGGACTCAGACCATGAGAAACCAAATGATCTGGTCTGATGAAACAAAGATTGAACACTTTGGCCTGAATGCCAAGCATCATGTCTAAAGGAACCAAGCACTGCTCTTCACCTGGCCAATACCATCCTTACAGTGATCCATGGTGGTGGCAGCATCATGCTGTGGGGATGTTTTTCAGCAGTAAGAACAGAGAGACTAGACAGGACTAGATGAGGAAAAGATGAATGCAGCGATGTACAGAGACATCCTTGATGGTAACCTGCTTCAGAGCGCTATGGATGAAATGGATTAAGGTTCATTTTCCAACAGGACAACGACCCTAAGCACACAGCCAATATAACAAAGGAGTGGCTTCGGGACAACTCTGTGAATGTTCTTGAGTGGCCCTGCTAGAGCCCAGTCTTGAACCCAATTGAACATTTCTGGAGAGATCTGAAAATGGCTTTGCACTGCCGCTCCCCAGCCAACCTGTTGGAGCTTGAGACGCCCTGCAAAGAAGAATGGGAGAAACTTCTCAAAAATAGGTGCGCCTAGCTTGTAGCATAATACTCAAAAATAATTGTGGCTGTAATTGCTGCAAAAGCTGCTTCAACAAATTATTGAGCAAAGGCTGTACATTTTTGTATTTCCATTTTAATAAAATAAATCTGAAACAAACTTTGTTCACTTTGTCATTATGGCATATTGTGTGTAGATTTTTGAGGAATGCAATTAATTGAATCCATTTTACAATAAGGCTAAAATGTGTCAAGCGTAAAGAGCTCTGATTACTTTCCGGATGCACTGTAGGTAACTGTATGAACAAACTTACAAACATTTAGCCCCAGCCAATAGTGAATTTGGTTTCTGGGTGCAGACATACACATACAATGCTTTGTAAATCTCAGACTTCCTGAGAAAATAGTTTAAATTTGTCTAAACTGTAGGTGTTTATTTGTTCAAAGAAACATTGTGTAACGTAAACTCAAAGGAACATTAATTCAATACAGTTCAAACATCTTTTTTTAAACCAGTCTGCATTTTGTGTAGCCTACCTTAGAATAGAAAACTGGAGGAATTAGCTTTGGTAGACTGTAATTCTTTCTACCAGGAAAATTCAACTTCAGGGATTTCAATCTGTCTAGTTAGGTATGATACGTGATTGTAAATCAATTTCACCTGCTTTTTTGCATATGAAAGTGATAACAGGGGCACTGGAGAGGCAACAGCAAGACAGCTCAAAAGGGAATGGTTTTGCAGGTGGTGGACACAGGCAATTGCTTTCTCCTTAACCTTCCTGACTGATTCTTCTATAGTTTTGTGTTTTGCAAGTGTCCTTGTCACTACTGGTACTGTGAGACAGCGGTACATGCAGCCCATTTAGGTTGCACAGGTAGTCCAGCTCCTCCTGAATAGCACATCCATACGTCCATCCATATATTTGTATATTTTTTTAACTTTTTATATTGCTAAATTTGTATTGATTAAGTCTGGATTACGTGTTTGTTTTACTTCGGTATTTAATGGCTTTTGGCAAAATTGCAAAAAGCTTTTTTAAGGTTGCGAGTGATATGTACCAAATGCTTTTTTGTTTCTGTGGTATATAACCTTTGTATTGACTACTCCACAGCATGGTAAATAGACAATTTCAATTAGTTAAGTTAGCAGGGATGGCCAGGCGCCAGTGAGACACCTTAAACAGCCTGCATAATGAAGACTTACTTACCCATTTTGACACATTCCCAAGCCTTGTGGTTGCTTCTTGACCCTTCATCAATCTGTTGGAGGCTGTAACAACTGAAAACCCTTAACTCTGGCAGAAAACTGTAGTCTAGACATACTCAGTCATGGTATTTTTTATTATTTTGTTTTGGGCTTTCAAGCTGTTTGACATTCTTTCTGCTATACATTTTTTTATAAATTATTATTATAGTTATAATTAGATGACTGCCAGATGCTGAGCAAGCCCTTCACTGGATTTTCTTCTGTACCTCAAGGGAGTTAGTTTCTGTGCAGTTCTGTAGTAGCAGACAGCTTTTTCAGTCTTCTGTCTTGTTTTTTGTCTTCAACTTCAGTTTCTTAAAAAAAATGACATTACTTCTAGCCATCTCACAAGATATCTGTTACAGTCAAGTGAAAAAAACATCACGCAGCTAAAACAATTCTGCATGGGGGAGTGGGAAAAATGTTCTCCCAAACTTCCTTCCAGTCAGAGACAGGTAGATAGTTACAAGAAGCGTCTTATTGAGGTTATTTAAGCCAAAGGGGGCAATACCAGCTATTAGGGCATAGGGTGTCCTAACTTTTTCCTGAGTAGGAAATGGCATCTTTGTAAATATTTTGTTAAATAAATTATGTCATGGTTAAGATTTTATTGTTTTTGGTTCAATTATATCAAATTTGTCTATAAATATTGTTTGAAAGAAGATCGAATATTGATATGTCCATATTTCTTAAACAAGAACTAATAGTCATGGGCTGTCCTAATGTTTTCACATGACTGCATATTTGTTACTTTAATGTCATTTTTTTATTTGAATGTTATGCTATTATAAACAAATACATAGTTCCTGCCCAGGTATAAAACATCAAGTCATAGAAAAATGTCATCAGCTTTATCTGAAGATTTGTACAGCTGATGATGTATGGCAGTAGAGTGCTGCAAGGGGAGTACACTGTAAGTTAGCAGCAACACTATCCTCATCTGCTTCCTTGGAATGTAGATAGATCTAAAGGAAGATTTAAATAGATTGAGTAGCTATATTTTTTCAGATCTACAAAAAAGATACCAGGTACTAACAGACATGTGTAATAACATACAGGCACAGGCACACCAGTGAATTTAAAGAATGTATACCTAGCAGATTTGTGTCTATAAGTAAAACACTTTTTTATGACGATGAAATGCTCTCAACTTTACTGTGTTCAAAAACAATGGCTGAATATTGGACTAAATCAGTTGCGCAAACAATCTCTCAGTGTAATGTCTGATTGGGCCGACGTGTATTTACCATGAAGGCTGTCCCCTGCAAATGCTGAAAAATTTCATTTACATGTCAATCCCGCTCTAGGGCTGATCTTAACTTATTCGAACCATAGAAGCCAATGAGGACAGTGACCTGTCTCAAGTCTAGCCAATTTCTCATTTCTATTGGCAGCCCAATCAGACTGGGAATTCTGATCCAGCTGGCACTCATTCCAACAGACAGAGAGAATGAAAGACAGACAGAGAGTAGGGATGAGACCAGAGGTCTCTCACGACCTGTTACCCAGCAAACACAGAACATCCTTAAGACGTACAGACCTGACATTACGGAAAGTCCTATTGACATATTTTTGGTTGCAGGAATACTACTTAAAATCACCCACTCTGACATATTGGAGGGACTCCAAGAAGTTGCATATATTTAAATATTCCGGTTTACTGTCTAACAGCAGATGTTACCAGATTGCCTTCTTGTAATGAAAACAATCATTTGAGTGTTTGGTAAAAACGCTGTCCAACAAAAAACAATGCATTTCTTGTTTTGTATGTCAGTATTAAACATCTTTTTTTAACCATTCCCCCCTTTGCTGTTTTTTCTCCCTCCAGCTCCATACGTAAACTTCATCAAGAAGGATCCAGGCGCTCCCTGCTCGTTAACAGAGGCTCTCGAATACCTACAAGTGGATATCCTGGAAAGGCTGATGACTAAAGACAGCCTGACCAGCAACGAGAAACAGCCGCCCAAAAACAAGCCCCAAAACATTACTGTGGTCGCTATGGAAGGCTGTCACTCATTTGTCATCCTGGACTGGGCCATCCCACTGAAGGACGATATGGTTTCAGGTAAGTGGATTGCAATATCCCACTATAAAATAGAAATATCTTGTGTATCCCCCCACCACCTGAAGAAAAGGATCTTAACTTTGATTTCTCTGGCACTAATTTTGCCAACTGATGGATTATGGAAAGTGTACTTATTATGATTGTCAGATGTTGGTTTTCCAAGACACGTTAAGAGGAATGCTAAATCAGAATCCGCTTTATTACCGAGTAGGTTTACAAATACAAGGAATTTCCTTTGGTGCTATGGTGCATTATAAAAAACACGTGGTATGAGGTAAAAAAAATATATATATATTTGAAATGACACAGTAAATATAAATGTGCAAACATTTACTAAATAAATAGCAAATCACTGCTAAATGACAAAAATGTTAACGTTTAAAAGTGCTCTACACAGAACTTTCACAAAACATTTTTTTCTTGTAGTGAAATAAATTCACAAAATAGTTTGGGTACTGTATAAAATGTACAATTACAACTTGGGCAATTCCCCTAGATATGCTTTTACTGATTCAGAATTAGATGTGTAAATAAAGACCGCATGAACATAACAACGGCTTGAGTAAATCTTATCCTTAGTTGAACTTCACAGTTTCTTTCCTGACCCCTTTTTTATGCTTTTTTAATGATTGTACAGGTTGGCAGACTGAATATCTCAATGTTGATGTACTAGTAAACTATAATGTAGAGTTCGGAGAATTGCCAGTTTCCAATGTTTTACACATCATTAACGAAGTTCTCACTTATAAATACTTAACCCCAAACCAGCCCCAGCCATGGGTTCAACAACAGAGTGATTCTTATCTAGAGGGAGACAGAGAATTCTGTTGTGTGTGACATTTACTTGGGGACAGTATTCAGGTCAGAGGCAGAGGTTCAGACAGCCCCAGAGATGCTGTGTGTTGTCTTTGGCGATACAACAGAAGCATCACGTCTAGGTGTATTCTGAGCCAATTTCTGATGTCTAAAACAGATAGAGTTTTTACTATAGCAGACTCTCAACAATCTCTCTTTCCTAGTATATTGCTCCCAAAGTCTCTGCAGTTGTCTTTCACTCTCTATCCATTCCTCCCTCTCTCTCTCTTTTCTGCTCCTTTCATTACTCAATATCTTCCAGCCCAACATCACTTGAACTGTCTATCTTTCTACATGATCTTGTGGTATTCCAGATGTTGTAACATGTTATTGTAACTCCCATTCCTACAGATAATGAATGTTATTTGGTGTAATTTACTCTGTATCTGTTTTCTTTCCATCTCTCCACATTCCCCTTTCACTTTATTTCTGATCTATCTCTCTTTTTTACATGGTTTTCAGATGTGTTCCAAGTTGTGGCTCTCATTCATGTTGTTTGTAATGTTCTCTCAAGCATGATGATCATTGGATTATTTGTTCACATCTTCTACAGATGCTACTGTCTTTGGTAATTTGTCAGAGTGTGATGCGTGTAAGGACTTAAACCAAGCGCAAGTGCAGCACAGATGTATTTTAATACTTTGTGCTCGGCAGAAAACTAAACAAAATACTCAGCGTACTATACAAAGTATGAATAAGAAACAAGGAATGCAAATGCACAAAGTGCATATACTTTATACAAAGAGGGTCTATCAGAAAGGATAGCCATCGTGGTGGCACATAACAAACAGATAACAACAACCCGCACAGAGGACAGAAACGGAAGGGATTATATACCTGGTAAACAGGTATCACCTGGTGGTGATTGGGAAGGGATACGTTCACACGACATGGGGAAACAAGACAACAAGCACGGTGGTGACTAGAACCCGGCGACGGCGCGTGCCGGCTCACCACACACCCGGAGGGGAGCGTGTCCCCAGGTGACAGTACCCCCCTCCTGACGCGCGGCTATAAACGCGCGAGGGCGCCGTCCCGGGGTCGACCCGGAGGACGCGGTGCGGGGCGCTCCGGGCGGCATCGGTGAAAATCTCGAAGCAGGGACGGATCGAGTGCATCAGCCCGAGACACCCAGCTCCTCTCCTCCGAACCGTACCCCTCCAACTCCACCAGGTACTGCAGACCCCCCCTCCGACGCCGGGAATCCAGGATGGTCCTGACAGTGTAGACGGGGGTGCCGTCGATGTCCAATGGCGGAGGGGTGGTTCCCCTCACCTCAGCCTCGTGGAGGGGACCAGTCACCATCAGCCTGGGGAGAGACACATGAAATGTGTCCACAAACTGCGGGCTCAGCTTCCGGCAGGGTAACCGGAGGGGGAGGTTCCGTGTAGACAACCAGACGCGGTCTCCTGGGGCATACTCCGGAGCGTCAGCCCTGCAACGGTCAGCTGCGGCCTTCTGCCGCCGGGTCGCCCTGCCGAGATGGACGTGGGTCGACTGCCAGGTTTGTTCTGATTCACCGCAGGAACCTCAGATGGGACTGAGTGCCCAGGCCTCAAAGCTGGCTGATAACCGAGGACGCACTGGAAGAGCGTCATGCGGGTGGATGAGTGCCGGAGGGAGTTCTGGGCATGCTCGACCTAGGGCAGGAAGTCAGCCCACCGCGCCGGATGATCCATGCAATACGCGCGCAGGAACTGTCCCACCTCCTGGTTTACCCGTTCAACCTGACCGTTGGCTTCAGGATGGATCCCGGAGGTAAGGCTGACCGCGACCCCCAGCCGTCCCATCAATGCCCTCCAGGGACAGGGCGTCGGCCTTGATGTTCTTGGAACCTGGGACATATGACAGCGTAAAGTCAAATCTGGTTAGAAACAGGGCCCACCGCGTTTCACGAGGATTCAGTTTCTGCGCCGCCCGGATGTACTCCAGGTTACGGTGGTCGGTCAGGACGAGGAAAGGGTGTTTTGCCTCCTCGAGCCAGTGACTCCAAACCGACAGGGCTTTGACCACTGCAAGCAACTCACGATTACCCACATCATAGTTCTGCTCCGCCTCACTGAGCTTCTTGGAGAAGAAGGCATAGGGACAGAGCTTTGGTTGCACCACCGAGAGTTGTGACAGCACAGCCCCCACTCCGATCTCAGAGGCGTCCACCTCTACAACGAATGGTAAATCTAGATCCGAGTGAGCCAATACAGGTGCCGAGGAGAACAGACCCTTCAGGGAGATGAAAGCCCGCTCAGCCTCAGGCGACCACTGTAAATTAGAAGGCCCACCCTTCAACAGGGAGGTATTAGGAGCGGCCACTTTACCAAAACCCCGGATAAACCTACGGCCAATTACGCAAGTCCTCTGCGTACGATTTTTCCATTTCCACGCCCACAGAGGAAATGCGGTAACCGAAGAAGGATACGGCCGACTGAAAAAACAAACACTTTCCCCCTTTCACATACAGGTCATGCGCCATGAACCGTTTCAACACCCTGCAGACGGTTGTGACATGATCAGCCCAGGAGGCAGAATAGATCAGAATGTCATCGATGTACACTACCACACCCTGACCTCGCATGTCCCGAAATAAATCGTCCACAAAGGATTGGAAGACGGACGGCGCATTAATCAACGCATAGGGCATCACGAGATATTCGTAATGCCCGGAAGTGGTACTAATGTAAGGACTGCAGTCACGTAAGCGAGCATGGGACCCAATTGCACGAAGTAACTGAGATAATGAAGGATCGATAGGACAGGGGTGGCAGGATGAGTGGTTGTTGAAGAGGGCTCGGACGAGACGAGCGTTTGTTGGTTTGCATAGACTAAGTAGTCGAAAAAGGAGCTGCGTAATGCAGGAGCCGTAACTGGTAGACAAAAGTTCTACGCTGTTTGTACTGGCAGTGAGCCGGCGGAACTGGGGTGCTTATGTAGGGCACTGATGGGAGCGATGGGGAACATGTGTGTGTAGTTGATGACTGAGGTGCTTAGTGACTTGTACTTGTAGTAGCACCTCAGGACCACCAGAGGGTGTGCTAGGGCCGAAGTTGGAACGGTGTCAGGGTGGAACAGGGTGGAACCCTGACAGCTAAATGCTGTCTTCCATTCGTCCCCCTCGCGAATACGCACCAAATTGTAGGCACTCCTCAAGTCCAACTTTGTAAAAACGCGGGCCCCATGCATCATTCCTATGATGGAATGATTCAGCGGCAGCCGATAGGTGTATCTATCCGTGACCTCGTTCAGTGCCCTGTAATCAATGCACGGGCATAACCCACCGTCCTTGTTCTTTACAATGAAGAAACTCGAGGATGCAGGTGACGTGTAGGGACGGATAAAACCCTGACCCAACGCCTCCAAGACGTAGGAGGTCATGGCCTCCGTCTCCGGGTGCAAGAGCGGGTATATCCGACCCTTGGGGAGTGCACAACTTTGCAGTAACTCTATTGCACAATCTCCCGGTCTGTGTGGGGGTAATTTACTGGCCGCGCCTTCGAAAAGACATGTGAAAGATCCTGATACTAGGAGGGAATGTGCACGGCTGAGACACTAACCGGACTCTCCACGTTGGTAGAGCAAAGAGACGGCCCAATACACCTCCCCTGGCACCCCCGCGACCACCCCGTGAGAACCCTCCCAGACCATAGAAATGTGGGGTTGTGATGTTCGAGCCACGTCAGACCTAATATAATGCGGAAGTTAGAAGTTATCCTTTATAAGCCGAGCCACCACCTCGGGGAATGGCACTGCACAACGCGTGCCGGTCTGTAGCTCCTAACTCCATCGGGACCGCACACGCCGACGGAGGATGGCTACCCTCTGGAACTCCTCGCCGGATGGCCCGTCCGGCCATGATGTTATCCAGATGGATGGCCATCGTGATGAGCTCCTCAAGACCGGCCGTCGAGTCCCGGCAGGCCAGCTCTTGACGCAGGCCCTGATCCAAGCTGCAAACGAAGGCGTCACGCAGCGCACGGTCATTCCCCCAGAGGCGGAGGCCAAGGTCCGGAATTCTACGGCAAAATCCTGCACTCTCCGCCGCCCTTGTCACAAGAAGAACAGCCTCTCGCCAGCCTCCAAGCCCTCCGGGGGGATGATCGAAAACAGCTCTGAACTTTCGCACAAAGAGGTCAAAGTCATTTAGTTCCATGCCGGCACCAATCCACACCGCGTTTGCCCAGGCCAACGCTCAACCACTAAGACATGCGATAAGCGCCGACACTTTCTCCCTCTCAGTAGGTGGAGGAGAGCGGTGTTGAAGGCCAAGTTCAACTGTAGAAGAAACCCCTGACAGTCTGGGGCACTCCCGGAATATTCCTTAGGCAAATGCAACACGACCCCTCCGGAGGCTGGAGCCGGTGTGTGTGGTGCAGCTGGTGGTGCGGGAGATTGGATATGTTGAACCAGCTGATCTATGGCGTCTCCGAATCTGGCCAACATCTGGTCGTGACGAGAGAGCCTCTCTTCCTGCTTGATCCATTTTTGGGAGTGTTGTTCTGTGATGCATGTAAGGACTAGATCCAAGGTGCATGTGCAGCACAGACGTGTTTTAATACTTCGTGCTCGGTAGAGAACAAAACAAAATACTCAGCGTACTAAACAAAGTATGAATAAGAAAGAAGGAATGCAAATGCACAAAGTGCATGTACTTTAACGCACGCAAAGTGTGATATACATAGAGGGTCTATCAGAAAGGATAGCCGGCGTGGCGGCACACAATAAACAGATAACAACAACACGCACAGAGAACGGAAACGGAAGGGATTATATATCTGGTAAACAGGTATCACCTGGTGGTGATTTGGAAGGGATACGTTCACAGGACATGGGGACACAAGACAACAAGCACGGTGGTGACTAGAACTCCGGCTAGGTCGCGCAACGGCTCACCACGCGCCCGGAGGGGAGCGTGTCCCCAGGAGGAGACGTGACACAGAGACATTAACAGAAGACTGAGAATTGAAAGAGAGAGAATCAGCAGGAGTGACAAATGAACTGGGAGAAAGGAAGAGGAGAAAGAAAAGAGCGACAGGTTGTAACAGCGTATCGAGTTTCCCACTTCTTGTGGACAAAATACAGTGAGAAGGAAAAAGTGAGTGTGGATAGCCTACAGATTCAGGGGTTGCAGCCAACTGTTTACATGTAATGCTGCAGTTGGGGTGATACTCTGACCTACTACTCTATTAGTAAAAAGTATCCTTTATCTTTACCTATTGTCTCTATCAAATAAAGCTAACCAATGCATAAATAAAAGTAAGAGACATGCACACACTGACTTTCGTAGTAGTCCAACAATATTCTTCTCCTGCCTGAGCCAGCTGCGTTGGCAAGCCTCCAAAGGAAATATTAAGCCTATAAACATTGAAAAGGAACACATCTTGGCGAGAGGTGGGAAACTCACTGGCAGAGTGGCATGATCTGAGCTTTGTCTGACCTTAGGACCCCGGGGATTTATGGAGGATTATCCTCTACGTGTGAGAGACAAGAGGCAAAACAAAAAGGTGGCTCTGTATGGGTTGTGGTTAGCTGATCTACAATGTATTGGGTTGTTTGATGTCTAAAACCACTGGAAAGGAAATCTTTTCAGTCAGGCCGCTTTTTATTTTAGCTAACCATCAAAATGTGTACCTCGTTCTCGTAAAAATTCATTTTTGTTACCATTTCTACTACATAACCTCTGTGACCTTTCCCCCCTTACCCTTCCATGTGCGTGACCCATACAGGCTACATGGTTCACAGCGCTTCCTACGATGATGTGCTTAACAACCGGTGGTCCTCCAGCACATCCATCGGCACACACCTGGCTGTTGAAAACCTCAAACCCAACTCCAGGTAAGAAACAGGGTTTAGGTTTGTGTGTGAAATGTCCAATAACTGGTGGCTGGCTATAAAACACACTGGAACATAACAGCAGAAGTAGTAGAACACAGTAGAATGTAGTTACAGTAAATATCTCAAGCACACACACACACCCAGATATGAAAACAAAGCTTTATTGAGATGTAGGGGTTTCAGAAACCGTGTGCTGTAGGTCATATATTCATATGAAAACCCAAGGGTCCATTGTTATTACCTAAAATAACTGTAATATACCTCAAATGTAATATAAAACGTTTATGGATACAAAATAATGTAATTTCAGAATTAGACACAGCTAACCAATACCAGCTTTTGGGTCAAATGGAACTCATTGGTCTGTGTGATCTAAATGATATGAATGTAACTGTGGTTAGATGGATGAAAATCTAGGTTTCTATTTGGTTCTTGTCCAAATCAACTTTCACAATCCCTCACTTAATATCTACACCTCTTTCTCTCTCTTCAATCGTATTTATTTCCAGCGAGGTGAAAAAGACAGTTCAACTATTAACCATATATACCTTCCGTCTTATACAACACAGCTTCTAACTTCAACCACACACCCCCCACATGAAATCACTCATCCTCAACCTTAAACATAACCCTTTAATTGGCATTAATAACCATTACATGTTTCATTTTCACTTGCAAAAACAAGGGTAGAAGGAAAAGAGAAGAAAGAGAGAGAGATGCTCTGTTATACATTGGACAACAGTTAATGCAGAGCATGTGTGTTGAAACTTCACAAGCGGGAAGCCTGACCAGCCATGGCATGTGGCTGGGTAAAAGGCCGACACACACAAAACACTCACACACACTCACAAAGCTTTGGGTGATATGATTTCTGTGTGCATTAAAATTGTGAGAATCCAATGAAAACAGAAAAAAGGGAAACAAGGTGTCTGGCAGGTGGTTAGTCAGCTCTTCCAAGACACCGTTAAGCTTCCCTCCGTGCCCCCCGCACTGCTACCCACCGCACCCCATATTACGCTTGGTCAGGATGTTCACGGGCAGTACAGACATTTCACCTACGTCTGGTAGCAAGACCTGAGCGAACGTTAGCCATGCCCCAAAAGACACATATAGGCCTAAACAGATTAGCACAATTCTGTCACCCAGACACTCGATCGGGTGTCTTACGACTAAGATGGGCAGTATTTATAATACATGTATTTTAAATACAAAATAGGATTAGTAATTTGTGTTTAATAGCGTTGATGCAAATGGCTTTTTGTATTAAATTGCTTTAGTGTTTGGTATTTTGTCGTTTAAAGTCTACATGATGACATCAGAAAAATACTGCCTCTGATTGGGGCATACTTAGTAATTTGCCCAGACTTGTTGAGATCAGAAGAGAAAATGTATCCATATACCAAGAAGGTCAAAGTGAGAAAAGTGTAGGTTGCCAGCTTTCCATCGAGTTTTACCATAAATTGCAGTTCATGTTCAGTGCTGGTGTTCGTTTTAGTAGCCTAGGCTAAATAGTTTACCAGTTTAAGTAATGTTCTAGCTAACTATTTGACCTGTGTAGCAGGCCTCACAGCCCTCAGCGTTAACTTGCTTCTTTTAGCCTATGTTATTTCTTCTTCGGTTGTGCACAAAAATAATAATAAAAAACGGTGTAATTGTTGTATTACTTTATAATGCCACAATATGGTGTAACTTGTTAAATGTATAATTATATTTCTGATTAACAATCAAATGATTCATTCATTACTTAGAAACTAGTTGCTATGAATAAAGGTGCCATCTGTTGTCTTCTTATGAATGACATGTTTTCCATTGAGTGTTGCTGATTCAAAGTAGGCCCTTCATTACCAAACACCCAGTAACTAAAATAGTATACAATTATTATGAGTCATTAACAAACTGTTGATTAAGCATTAAACTGTGGGTTAGTTTAAAACTAACGTTCATCTGGAAGATCAAAGACATATGTAAATATTTGATCTGTTAACTGGTTGCATGTCAGATTTATCACATGACTTGTTAGGCAAAGAAAACGTTGTGTACTGGTGAAGGGGTAGATCAAATAGGCCGATACATGGAAGGTTTGTGAAATTATTTCATGCTCCCTTGTACAAAAATACAGCACTTTATTTTGATACTTGGTGTGGCTGCTGTATTTTGTAGTTTATTTTACACTTAAAATAAAGTTATTTGTTATCTTATTTAAAAAAACATTTTGATGTATCTTTGCCCATCCCTGCCTATGACTGCCCCACACACTTGATAACTGCTCATTAGCTGTCATTGCACACATAATATAACTTTCGGATAGGAATTGTTTTCATGTTCCCTTTTATACAGAAACATGTTTACCTCAATCTTTTCGATGTGAGCATTCTTCATAGCCATTGCTTTACAAATGAATTCTGAGGGGTTTACAGCAGACTATTCAATGACGTAACCTTGGATGGTGGGGCCATCTTTAGGATCCTTACATTTGATTAATTCCTCAAAAACCCAATGTAAAACAATAAATCTGTCATTTAAATAATAATGATTTCTCTCTGTGATGAGAAAGTCTAATTGTACCATTTTACATTAAGCTACCAAGTGTGATCCTAGAACAACAAGATTGTGTATCATTTATTGCTGTTATTGTGTGCAGTTTGAACACTTATAAAATAAATAAAACAACTACTGAAATAGCCATGTTTTTAAAAGTAAATCCAATAGCCATGTAGGGGGAATATAAACAGCAGCCTACAAGGAGGTAAACATTTTTAAATTAACAACCATTGTTAATTAGTTAATTTCTTTCATTGAATTTTTTCACTGCCTTTCCCTTCCTATGCTTTCTTTTGCCTTTTCCTTTATGATATTGTGCTCAGAGTTTCCAAGCGGCCCCAGTGATTGGATCCAGGCTGGCAGACTTTACATCGTTAAAGGGTTTAGGTGGAAATTAGCGGGCCGTGAAGTTACTGTTCATAACCCCTACAGCGGGGCGAGAACACATACTGGTGTACACACACACACACACACACAAATTTGTCCACAGTATGGAAAATATTGCAAACCCTTTCAACCTTGTCTTGAATCTGAGGGATTGAATAATTCCTTCCCTGTCTAGAATGTATTTTAAACACACTGAGGCTAAAATGAAGTGATCTCAGAACTCAGGTCTGCCAAGATGGACATTGTGTCGTCAAGAAAAACTCTCAGTGTAAAATTGCTGCTGAAAGGACCCTCCCCCCATTCCTCTACTTCATTCCCCCTTTCAAGCTACCTAACTTACCCTGTTTCCTCTCCCCTTTATCACATTTCAACCATTGCCACATTTTACTGCGCTCTGCTTACTTCAGATTCATTTTTTTTCTTAAACCAACATCTCTCTCTCCTCTCTGACGGGGCAAGAGTTGAGTGCAGCCATCTGCTCTAGTGATTAGTGTCAAAACACCTTCCATGTGGCAACAAACCTGGCTAAATAACTATTTATGGATATCTCGTTTTCACACGCACCCTGTTTCTTTCTGGGTTCTTTGACCTCAGGTATTACTTCAAAGTCCAGGCAAAGAATGTGATTGGCCTTGGACCGATCAGCGACACACTCACCTATGTCACTGAATCAGGTTTGTATGAGTGGTAGGTGAGGTTGCCTAACGCTAATCTAGAATCAGTTTCACTTTGTGTCCACAAATGGTTATGGTTAGCCAGTAGTATTTTAAATGGTTCTCATGAGTCAAAACAGGTCTGTTTTTTGTATAATATGTCATTTATGTACTACCTTTGTCTTCAATCCTCTACTTAGGGACACCTGACATGTGTTATAGCCCTGAACGGGCCCACTTATTCCGCTAATCAAGGGCTTGCTGATTAGCTGATACTTTTAATTTGAGCAGTGGGCTGAAGACCTCTGGTGTACTACATTACCCATGTTAAAACATACAAAATAGTGTTTAGCGTTTAGTGTATTTTTATTTGAAGTACAGTGATGTGAAAAAGTAAGTACAGACAAAACTGAAGTTTGCCAGACAACACCTGGGTAAAAAACTAAACTAGTAGAACAATGTGCTCTAGATAGATGAGTCAAAGCACAAGCATTATGGTTTGGGGTTGCTTTGCTGCCTCAGGGTCCGGTCAGCTTGCCATTATTGAGTGAACTATGAATTCCATTTGGCCAAACATGGAACAGGGGAATGACCCAAGACATACAAGCAAAGCTACAACAGAATGACTCAAAAAGAAGAAATGGAGGGTTACAGTATGTCCAAGTCAAATTTGACAATAATGTTGGAATTAAGATTACATTTCCATAAATCTAAATATGTAGAAAATCTCTTTCCAGGTATGATACAAATAACAGCAAAAGTAACCATAAATAATAATTATTTTGAATAATAATTCATGTTTAAATGAACCTAGTTTGAACCCCAAATACAATATCAACAGGGTAATCAAATTAAGATTCTAGATTTGTTTCCAATACCATACAGTATTTAGTTTGGTTAGAATTTAACTCATTCTTACTACTTTTCTCTTTTTCAGATGACCCTCTTCTTATTGAACGGCCCCCCGGTGAGTCCTATCAATATCGCTTATTCATTTGTAACAGAAAATGTGCGCCTATACTCATGCAGTCTCAGCACATTTGAGGAAGCCCAAAGATTGAGCTGTCAGGAGACACACTGTACAAACGGCTGAAGAGACCCCTGCTTGACTTTTCATTTATTGTTTTTAATTATGAGAATCAGGCAGGTATTTCGAAGGTTGGTGATCGTGAGTTTAGCAAATGGCAAATCATTAACCCTCCACCTCCCTTGGGTGCTATCAAACCACAATGAATGGTGGTGATTAAATTAGTAGCTGAATAGAGGGACTTTGGCATGGCGTGAATTGGCAGTAAATTGGTTGGGTTGATTTCAGTTAGTCTTGACTAGGTTTTGTGAGAACTGACTGGCCGTATATTTGTCAAGCCTTCTTTATGTAACATTGCCAGGCACTGTTAATTCCAGAACAGCTGCTATTAAAGACAACCAGAGAGCTTATCCATTCAACTCCACAGTTTAGTGGTTAAGTCTATACTATTTTAGCAACACACTTTTATCCAAATTGACCTACAAGAGTGAATGCGTGTATTTGAGATATATGTGACCCAGTGGGAGATACAGCCTTGACGCTGGCCTCGATCAGCTCACTCTTACCATATGAGCTAAACCGTACTCTCTCCTGTTTACCGCCTCCTCCCCTCCAGGCGGAGAGCCGATCTGGATCCCTTTTTCCTTCCGTTACAATCCCCAGCACAGTACATGTAAGGGCAGCCAGTTCGTCAAGAGAACCTGGTACAGGAAGTTTGTGGGCGTGGTCTTGTGCAATTCGTTAAGATACAAGATCTTCATGGGTGATGGGCTGAAAGGTACTGCTGTCAACACCTCACTCATTTCTTTCACCACCACAGTGCTTGACCTGGGATGAAACGGCTGTGTTTTACCAGGGCGTCACAGTCCTCAGTATTAAGGTGAAAAATGTATAATGT
This sequence comes from Novumbra hubbsi, assembly GCA_016801125.1. Lineage (NCBI taxonomy): Eukaryota > Metazoa > Chordata > Actinopteri > Esociformes > Umbridae > Novumbra > Novumbra hubbsi. The sequence continues at coordinate 82,762 of JACXGK010000751.1, forward strand.
AGGCTACTTCAGGCTTGATGGCTTACTTAGTTCTACATTTATCAGGGGAATCATTTAGTAATTTAGCAGATGCCCTTACCCAGAGAGACTTAATAAGTTCATAGATTTCACCCCAAAGAAATCATACTGGCCCCACTTAGAAATCAAACCCATCTGTCTGGTGTTGTCGGGCTTATGCTCTACCAACGGAGGAACATGGGACCAATATGCACAGTAGGGACTTTTTTGAGACTTCTACCATTACTTTTAAACAGTAGTAAAAACGTGCCTGAAAACAACATTTATGTTACTGTGGAATAATAAACTTGGAAGATAACTAGGCATGTTCCAAAACTACATTGACTTGGCTATCTAGTTAGTTGGTTGTTTCGTTGTTTTATAGATTAGGGGCCACCTGCTGCTGAAATATTGTCTAGCTCTGCCTCCCTTAGGCAACAGCCCACTCGAAACTGGCAAAAATAAGCGCATACACACACACACAGACACACACACGAGGGATCTCGGCTGTGGGATTCTAAATCCTTGTCTCCTTTCCAGGACATGTTGGAAGGAGTGTCGGAAGGGAGTCATATCTGGCTTTCTCATTTGGTGGGTTTTGGGAGGGAGACAGGGAGGGGGTCTTATGGAGATATTCCCAATTCCCTACAATTTGGAACAGGGCAGTTTAATCTTAAATTTTACTGAAAAGTCTAGGCCTTGTTGAAGAACAAGACAAACAAGTAGGGACAAAAAATATTTTTCCTGCACGATTTACAGCAGGTTTGAAATTTGAAGGTAGATAATGTGTCATACATGCTGGAGAGGGGTCACGTTCCCCACGGCCAAGAACCCCAGTTGAGCTACTAGATAAGGCAGCCTTGTCCAACGTTAATTTACATGGCCCTCTGCAGGGCCTCAAATCATTGCCAGTATGTCGCAAAATGGATGGGAACTCCTGGCCACCCGGACCCGATTGTAAAAAGCTCCCTACGCCACGTGGGTTACAAAGAACAATGCCTATTCTCAGTCATTCAATGACGATACCGCCTTCACTGCACTTTAATCAAGTTGCTTTTAGCTAGGCAGAACTTCTTGTTTTATAGAGGAGCCAGTAGCAACATACTTTTTCTCTCCCTCTGTGTTATAGTATGTGTTATATTGTTTTTACACTCTTTTAGACTACGGTAGCCAACCAGGCTCTTTCTCATGACATAATGGAATATTGTTTGACAGGGTCATCTATTATAAATTGACAGCTTTCTCTATCCCTCCAGAAACTTTCTACAGTATAGCAGACACATTCGGTAATAGCGAGGACCACTGCCAATTTGTAGACTCTTACCTAGACGGGAGGACAGGCTCCTCCAACCTCTCAACGTTTCTGCCCACAGCACAAGGTAAAACCAACTCCCAGGATGTATCCCTCACCAACATGATTTTCTATACAGTATAATACAACCTCAATATCCTCAATGTTCTGGACCTAATAGAAAAATCCTCAAACAAAACACTCCAAATGTGTTACTTTGATTCATAATGCACTAAAAAACCATGTGGTTTGAAACCTGAATGCTGAGTGTCTGAAGGCCATTATATCTGAAACTATATACCACGTGTAGGACAAAAAAGTATTTCCTATTGTGTTAGTTCCACTGGTAACCTATTTATATTACATTTGTAAATTTAGTATATTTATACAATAAGGCACCTCAGTGTCTTATGGGATATGGCCAATATACCACAGCTGTATCCAGGCACTCGACTTTGCGTTGTTCCTATGAACAGCTCTTGTCCAGTGTATATTAGGCATTTACAACACCGCTCAGGTTTTATAGTTTAATTATAACACATTGTCTTATTCACTTTGCAGGTTACTATCGCTCTTACAGGCAAGAGCCAGTCAGCTTCGGCCCTATCGGCCGGCGTACGCCACATCAATTTGTAGGATGGTACGAATGTGGGGTTCCCATCCCTGGCAAGTGGTAACACTAGGAGTCAAGCAAATGTTGTCGTTGAGGGCAACCAAAATTCATCCTGCTGCTGCCTCTTCCATGATCTCATTGACCCAGCCCCATTGAGATGAACTGTTGCAACCCACACAGCAGGAAGACAACAAAACAAAACTTCAAAACTCATACTTCTTTAGGTCTAAAAGAATATAATACTTTAAATAACACTAATATGTTACATGTATTCAGAACCATGCACTTTTATAACAGCAGTTTGTATATGTGGGGAAAAAAAGCATGTATTGCTATTCTTTAGTTTAACTTTTGAGTGCCAGATTGGAAAGTGTCCCTGTTTGTTCCAGACGATTCCCAACTATTCCAGAGTCAGCCCCTGGCATTATTTATTTCATGAAGTGCACCTGTGATCATGACATCACTAATGAAATGGGCCGTCCTAGACCAAGGGAACAATTCAATCAAACCCGCATTGCAGTATCTTTTTTCGCATGGTCAAATTAACACACATAGGAGCCTGTCTTCCTACAGCCTAAAACTAATACCAGAGAATACTTTTTGGAAATTAGAAGCGTGTGGGTGTAGGATTGTTGTAGTGTTGTAAATAAAGACTGCATAAATATTGGTGGGTTTGAATGAATCCTAGCCCAAAAACTGTTAGTGAAATGAATGGCATCAATGTGAGCTAGAAATGTAAGTGTAACTTATCAAGCAATTTAGTTTGTAACACTAGTATGAAACAGTAGTGGCTTTTGACAACTACTTTTTGTGCTAGTAGTTTTCTTAAACATGCATAGCATTTTTATACTCTGATATTTACGAGACTCCTTCAGATAAAAGGTTGCTGTTTCCTGTATACAGACAGTTAATAAAAATACTAATTATTTGCTCAGGAAGGGTTGGACATTGAATAAAGGTGCTACAGAAACCATGGACCTCCGAAATGAATTTGTTTCCGTGAGGATTCAAAATGGCAACGTTCAATGTCACGTATATCACATTGTTTCCATGTGTGAACTTTCAAAACCTGAGCAAATAAACTATGTATTACACTAGGGGATATATGTCGACAATATCAGATGGAAATAGTTAAAACTGCAACCATGGAAAAATTTTTATTATGGAATAGGAGAATGAGAGGTAGAGCGAGATATTCAAGTAAATCTAGTAAAGATAAGATGAAAAGTGCACGGCTTGCACAACCATGTGTACACCTGGCCAAAGAAAGAGACAGAGAGCATGGGTTAGTTAGACATTCCAGCAATATCAACAGGGCCCAAGTGCTTCTAGCAAAGGACAGGTTTGGATGTATAAATGAAGACAGAGCTTGTACAGCGTAACTTTAATGCGATAACAGCCGAGTGATCTGTAATATATTAATGTGTTGAGGAGTTTGCTGAAAGGGAAGAAATGCTTTTTGGATGAATGGAACATCGTAGAAAGATTTGATATATTTGCGGTTCAGTGTTTTCACTTGCTGTAATGCTGTGTTCTGTTGAACAAACCTGTGTAAACCATGTTTAGTTATCTGGAAACTGTATTTACTTCTTAAAGGTTATCAACAACATTACATCTCCACACTGACTCTCTGAAAATACAAAATAATCCTAAAATGAAATTACTAATTTATATGAGGACATTCTCAGTCTATCTGGCTCACTTGTATGTCCTAGTTTAGTCCTTTTGGCTTTACTAGACTGAGATTTAAAGACCAAATAATAAAAAAAAAACTATTTATAGAAACCACAGGCACTGGTAATAGAGAATTGGGTGGAGATTGTCCTTGTTTTCATTTGCTACATAGAAGTGACACACATTTTGATCCATTCATCGTTTTTATTACACATCATGAGTTTGATTGATGAATTCAATAACTCCCAGCAGCAGGGTGGTCTGTCCTCTGTTACAAATGTCTGGCACATCTAACCTTTTAAGAGGGTATCTTGTAAAGTACATTTTTCTTGTTGCCCAGTCATTTCATAATTTGCGTTCTCTTACCTGTGCTCTCAAAAAGCTAAAGTAACAGTTAAACAAACACAGCAGCACTAAAAGATGGACAATCAAAAAAAGTATTAAATATCAACCCGTGTGAATTATTATCCCCCATATTCACTGGGGGGATACAATTTTAGACTTTTTTTTGTCAAGCATCTGCCAAACAGGGTTTTTGTTCAGAAAATGTGCAGTTATACTGCAGCTGTTGCTGGATAAATTGGAAGAATCCTCTACTAGGGAAAATAATGTTTTCCACAGTGCAACCACAAAGACATAATTACTGTTTTGGGATTAATAGGGCAACCATTTTGTCAACTTTTTAATGACTGTCTGACAGATTTTTTATATTTTACCAGATAGTGTTAGGGACAAAAACTGCTACTGCTTTCATTCAGGTTTTGGCTGGGTGATACACATCTTTTTGCAAAACTATTTGTATTGGCTCCATACTGTTTAAAAGGAGTGCAGTTATGCCAAGCAGGAGATTGAAGGGGGGTGTTTTGGTCAGATCTCAAAAGCAAAAGCACATGCTTTGGGACAACCACATGTGCTACAGATGTTACAGGGGAGTTTACAGACTCCTGACATCCCATGTACTTTATCTCAGTTGGTAGAGCATGGCACATCCAACGTCAGGGTTGTCGGCTTGCTTTCTGCGCTGGACTACTGTTAGTCACTCTGGATAAGAGCGTGTGTTTATTCACTTAAATGTTCAATTGAATTAAAGAGCAAGATTTGGAGAAAGGTCGAGTGAAGGGAAAGAGAAAGATGGAGAGTCTTAAAAGACAAAATTGGGGGAACATCGGGGACTGATGGGTGCCTCTTTTGCACCACAGGAACTAGTTGCACAAACCTCTCGTAGGTTCTTGTTTGTGTTTCCACTGCCAGAGAAGTGGACGTAGTGTCAAGTTAAATCCGCAGAGAAAAAGTTCTGATGAGGATTGAAAGATGGTGACAGTTGACAGACTTTTGAGAGTGACATGGTTGTGAAGCTCTCTTATTTGAGTATGGCTTATTTGTCATGTGCAGCAATGCAGATTGAATAGAACAAACCACTACAGAAGATACAACATGTGCAAAAAGAGAGTCGGTTAGAGATGTTAAGTAAAGTTGCGTTTAGTTACCCACGGTGTTGCTAGCCTTCAAACATTGTTATACTTATCTCGAATGAGCACCTAGGCCTCGTGGGTATGTTCAACTAGCTAGCTGAAGTGAAGTCAACTAGCTATATACTAAAATGCATACTCTGACTTGTAGTGTTTGAGTATAGCTGGTGTTAAGCATTGTACATACAGACCATTGACTAAAGTGGGTTTGCCTGGGTCCAAAATTAACCTTTTGGCTTACCAGCCAGGGTGGCTGATAGATGAAAATATTTTCATCTATCAGCTAGACAAAAAAATACATCGCTTTTTACTATTGCAATTTGCTATTAGTAGTATTTAGCATGTCATCTTGGTCTCTAATACGATTCTCAATCAATATACAGTGAAGGATATAATTATTTGATCCCCTGCTGATTTTGTACTATTGCCCATTGACAAAGAAATGATCAGTCTATAATTTTAATGGTAGGTATATTTGAACAGTGTGAGACAGGATAACCACAAAAAACATTTCCACAAAAATTCCATTTAAAAAAAGTTATACATTGATTTGCACATGCACTGAAATAAGTATTTTATCCCCTATCCATCAGCAAGATTTCTGGCTCCCAGGTATCTTTTATACAGCTGAGATTAGTAGCACTCTCTTAAAGGGAGTACTACAAGACCATTGCCAAGCTGCTTGGGGAAAAGTTTACAACAGTTGGTGCTAATATTCGCAAATGGAAGAAACACAAAATAACTGTCAATCTCCCATGGTCTGGGGCTCCATGCTTGATCTCACCTCTTGGAGTTTCAATGATCGAGAGAATGGTGAAGATCTTGTCAATGATCTAAAGACAGCTGGGACCACAGTCACCAAGAAAACAATTGGTAATACATTACGCCGTGAAGGACTGGAATCCTGCTGCGCTTGCAAGGTCCCCCTGCTTACGAAAGCACATGTACAGGTCCATCCGAAATTTGCCAATGAACATCTGAATGATTCAGAGGAGAAATGGGTGAAAGTATTGTGGTCAGATGACACAAAAATTTAGCTCAACTTGCCATGTTTGGAGGAGGAAAAATGCTGCCTATTACCCATAGAACACCATCCCCACCATCAAACATGGAGGTGGAAACATTATGCTTTGGAGATGTTTTTCTGCTAAGGGGACAGGAAAACTTTACTGCATCAAAGGTACGATGGATGGGGCCGTGTACCGTCAAATCTTGGGTGAGAACCTCCTTCCCTCAGCCAGCGCATTGAGAATTGGTCGTGGATGGGTATTGTTAAAACACACGGCCAAGGCAACAAAGGAGTGGCTCAAGAAGAAGCACATTAAGGTCCTGGAGTGGCGTGGCCAGTGTCCACACCTTAATCCCATAAAATATCTGTGGAGGGAGCTGAAGGTTGGAGTGGCCAAACGTCAGCCTCAAAACCTTATTGATTTGAAGAGGATCTGCAAATAGAAGTGGGACAAAATCCCTCCTGTGATGTGTGCAAACCTGGTGACCAACTATAAGAAATGTCTGACCTCTGTGATTGCCAACAAGGGTTTGCCACTAAGTACTAAGTCATGTTTTGCAAAGGGGTCTGTTAACCAACACAAATCAGATCCAGCATCCATTTGCATGGCCTCATTCTGGAAAGTTTGCTTACGTACATTTCTAGGCAACCGGCATTCAGTGTGGCTAGCTACCATTCACTCAGTGTGGCTATGCCACAAAAACATGGAATATTTCCTAAACATGGCAACGAATCCATTTACAAATCAATAGCAACGCAATTGAAAATGAGACACATTTTGATACCTGTCATTTCTTTGTAGTGCAAGAACTGTAGGAGGAGTTAGGGTGGCTATAATAATAAATAAATAAATATATATGTGAGATTACAATAAGTGGGGGGCACCCAGCCTCCCCTCTGCCCTCCTCGTGCATTGACAATAGAGGACTAAATAACATCACCAATAAATACTGGTTCCTGATGACCCTCATCCCATCGGCCATCGAGCAGCTAAGGGGGGCGCGCGTCTTCACCAAGCTGGACCTCCGGAGGGTATACAACCTGGTGCGAGTCCGGGAAGGAGACAAGTGAAAGACAACCTTCAGCATGGCGTCGAGTCACTACAAATATTTGGTCATGCCGTTTGGGCTGGTTAGCGCCCCAGGTGTGATCCACTCAACAAGGTGCTGTCCCCCAACGCTTACTAGACCATCGACTCTATGTTAAAGGAGAGAAGTGCTCATTCCATCACTTCCATCATTCCATTGCTCCGGAGGGCGTCAAGTGGAGGTGACTCCTCTCAAGTCACTAAATGTGGAGGCGGTGAGGTGAGGTCATGGCCCGAAAACCATCAAACCGATTCATTCAAGGATTCTGTTCCATCACTGCGCCACTCACATTGTTGCTGAAAGGCCAACATTAAAAGGCCTTTCTCGACCTGAAGGGGAGATCACCACCACCGCTGTGTCACCCAGACCCATGCAAGCCCTTTACAGTCGAGGTAGTTGACTCAGAGGTCGAAGTGGAGGTGGTCCTCTCCCAGCAACAGAGAATACCCTAGACCAGGGGTGGGCAAACTACGGCCCGAGGGCCAAATGCAGCCCGCAAGGATGTCCCATCCGGCCCACGGAATGTAATACATTTTTTGGGGGGGGAATTAAAAAACCAACTCACCAGCCCATTCTTATACATCTGAGTCAGAATCTTAACTATTTACACCTTATATGGGATCTACTGTACATATGTAATGTATGTTTGAACTTTTACCCTTTTCTGGCCTCCAAATCAATTATTATTAACAAATTACAAAAAAAAATGTGACCCTCCATTTCATTTCAAAATCCTGATGTGGCCCCTGAGCCAAAATATTTGCCCACCCCTGCCCTAGACTCTACCTCTGTGCGTACTATTCCAGGAAGCTGACTGCTGCCGAGAGGAACTACGATGTGGGTGATCGTGAATTACTGGCTGTAAAGTTGGCACTTGAGTAGTGGAGACACTGGCTCGAGGGTGCCCGGGAGACGTTTACAGTCTAGACCGGGGGTCTCAGACATGCGGCCCGGGGGCCAATTGCGGCCCGCAAGACGATATTTTGTGGCCCCCACCTTAATATGAAAGTTTAATGTTAGTGCGGCCCGCGGGTTTAATATGAATGGCACTTTACAGTGTTGTGTGCGGAGCTGAACGAACCTACCAATAATTGTGGGGTATATGGCTCTCGGGGGCGGGACATCGACCGGGCTTGATGCAAGCAGAGAAACATTTCTCAATGAGTGAAAGTTACAGCAGCGTTGCCACGGAGAGTTTTCTTCCGTGCCTGGCTGGCTAACTCGTTTCTATTAGGCAAACGCGGACATTCGTCCCAGCGCGCTGCGTTAACAATACTTCCCCAAAAAGTTTTTTAAGTTGCTGCTTAGCGGGACATTATACGTATATACGTCTCTCTCTGACAAAATAAATCAAAGTAATGCGTACGCGGCGCGATAAAAGAAAAGTAAGGCAATAATGTAGCCTAATGTGGTCTGCAGTCACATACCGACACCTGTCCGTCGGCAATAACAGTCCCCGATAACCCGGACCAA
>JACXGK010000752.1:0-19887 GCA_016801125.1 Novumbra hubbsi
GATGTGGTGGAGGATGTGGTGGAGAATGTGGTGGAGGATGTTTCTCAATGGTAATACTGATGTGATTTATAGACGTCAGTTCAGCTAGAGAACGTTCCCATCTCCAGCTCCCTCTGGTGATGAGATGTTGCACCCATTTAAGATTGTTACAGGGTGAAAGAAGATGTTTCTTTTGACTTATTTTAACATTCTGCCACAGATCACATTTTGACCTTAATAGGGACATGTTTTAAGAACACGTGAATAACTTACCTAAATAAAAAGACTATTCTAAAAGGCTTAAGGCCATATCACCCCATACATGCAAAATCTTGTGGTATTCTTGGAAGGGAAGTCCCAGCAAATGTCAGGTGACCTAGCTTTTAACATATTGGGTCCATAATGTAAATATTGTTTCTATTGAAGAAGTTGGTCGAGGAACCAATCGTAATTGCAGGCGCAACGTCAACAATGTATGAGAGTTGCCATAAAAGGGTTTACCTGAAAGGGATGGACAGATGTGAAACATGGAATAATTGAGTTTACATTTAAATCCTATGTAAGACATAGTTAACTTCCGCTATATTGATTTAATAGATCCTGAGACTTTACTAAGTCTGTGACCTGAGAAAAAAACAACTCTGGCTTCTAATCTACTTCACTCTTCTGGGACCTCTAAGATATTAATGTTTTTGTCTGTATGTGTGTGTCAGTGTGTGTATGACGGACAACCAGAAACTGATCTTTTCCGATTGTACCTCATTCTCAGCCAGCTGTAATATCCTAATGCGTAGCTGACGTTGTGAGACATTCCACATTACTATTCCTTGTGAAACAGATGTCCAATTCCAACGCTGAGCCTCTGCTGGACCTCTGCTGGAACGGAAACAAAACATGCCAACGCAGATTGTGAATTAGTGCGTTCTCGTCATCGCGTGTCACAACACAACAGATCGTTGTCAATATGACATTCTTATATAAGCAATGTCAAGGTCCCCTGACTTCAGCGAGTGTAATGCGTTCCTTTTTAATGGCTGAGGAGTCAGCTAATTAACCAATGACTACGGCCAAAAGCTTTCAGCGGGTCCCATGTCCACGGTGCGGGGGAGAGTGTTGACCGGCATAAGTGGATCGAAGCCTGCCGACATTAACACGCGGCCGAGGGATTTGGATGCCTGTTAAATCTAATTAGGAAAGGATTGCAGGAATACCGGCAGGCTGTCGTAGGAGCAGCCATTTTGCTCATCGGAGAAAGTGGGTGGGCGTTAGGTTTCCCGTGCTTCGTGTCCGACCACGTGAGAGTGTGTGAGTGCGGTTTGTAAGCACGTAAACAGCGCTAAGCTTTGGGTTCCTCGGGTACATTCGGTCCGAAACGTTGTGACCAGTAGACGTAAAGCCCGTGTCCCTGTGCAGTCGCATCTCCTCTCCGGTGTATACCGGGAGACACACCCACTCAAGTGTCCTGAGAGGTTAGAGTGCTGTCTCTCGTTTTATCTAAAAATATATATTTTAGAGCCATAAGACTTTTAAAGCCTTTTGGGATATATACAAAAAACGTTTTAATGACAAATACGTCCTTGTTTCCTCTGTGACTGGAATTGTTCCTGTGATGGAAATAACAGAAATAACAAATAACAGAAATAATAATGAAACCAATAGAACATGAAAAACAATGCTGCTGATTGACACATAAGAAAGTGTTCCTAAATAACTCCCTTATTTTTCATTGCTATGTTCTGATTTCGGTAAGCTTCTTACTGAGATACAACAAACAGGTTTCAATCAATAAATTGTTTTAGTTAACTTGACTAACTCCGGAGAAAAGTGTGTAGCGGATTATTGATAATTTCTGCCATCAGATATGAACGGACTGTGCATTGAGCATTTTGACACAATCAGGACTGTAGACCTTAATGTTATTATACAACATAATATGTGTCAAACATGACCCGCAATTTGGCATATATTTGCATTTTAAAGACAGTATTATAATTTTGGATGTCTAATTTTTGTTTAGGACAGTTTAAATTGCTCTTCATGACAGCATGCACAAAGGTTGTCACAAGCCCTGGGTGTCTTTTGTGTTGCGCTGCTGAAAGTATAAACCTGATATAAAAGTTCTCAACATGGGTCATTTCTTTTATTGGTTTTGTGGTGATTGGCGAAGAAACCCTGGTGTATTGCATATATTTTATATGATTTGGAAACTGACACATTAGGTTTGCGAAAATCTAATTTGCTCTTGCTGATCATTGTCTTGTTAACGAGGAATTACAGTTATCGGCGAGTTAGCTCATCCATGGAACTTTTCCAACCCACAAATGTCCGGCCTGCGCCACGAAACCCAAATACCTTCCCCTAAGCCAGAAATTCATTCTAGTGAGGATCCGTAAAAAATAATTGTGGGGACCGACGTAACAGTTGGTGCTATTTTAGCGGGTCCCCACATGTACTCGTAGACCAGGATCATACACACACAGACCACACTCCTCCCACTCATCAAGCTTGCATTTACTCTGTTTTCTCTTTATCAGTCTGACATTTCACTGATGGACATTTCAGCCGGGTCCCATCGCTCATGCTAACTTCCAGCCTGCCCTGGAGGCCCTGGGGTTTTCAAAGTCCTGCGGTGTCAGAGGCCAGCAGTCCCCCGTTTGTTGTCGACAGTTATGGATGTTCACTAGGAGAGCCCTAGCCTTGGTGTGTGTGTGTGTATGTTATCATTTGTGTGCATGTGTATGTGTGTTTATAGCATCTCGGCAGTTTGATTCATGGTCCAGCTTCTAGTACTGTCTCTCCAGTGAAGGTCTGTCTCTCCAGTGGAAAGGTATCTCTCCTGTGAAGAAAGACCATCTCTCCAGAGAATAAGGACATACTATTTAAGGTTTGGATGTACTTTTTTAAGGCTGAATTGCAACGAGCCATTTTGTTCTGATGGAGGTAATATTATGGTTTTGGAAAGGCTTAAAAAAACATATCCCTAATGCTGGGATTAAGCCTGCAATTATCTCAGTTATAGTCCTCTTTCACTATTCCCAAAACCATAAGACAGATTTACACAAAATGAATGTATGAGCGTGTAATGTAATGAAAATGTAACATTAACTTCAAACATTCCCTTCAGATGTCTCCGTGCATTTATACTAGTAATACCGTAAAATACGGCTCCTTTAATCAAAATGCTACCCAGATGAATTTGGGTAATTTGGTTGAGAATGACACCTGCAATGCCCTTGTCATGGGTTTGCTTCCCGCTGGGGACAGAACCACTGCACTCACTACTGCATGTTGTCCTGGATGTGTTTCATGAACTCACATGAATAGTCACGTGAAAGGGTTAGGGTTATGTTTGAGGGACATCTTGGATTAAGTGAAGCAAACAACACATTTAAAAACATACTGTAAGTATAAGTTGTCATTCTTGGACGGATGAGTCAAAGGTGGAGTTGTTTAGCCACTATGCCAGATGCCGTGTTTATTGAAAATGAAACTTCTTTGAAACGAAGGAAGTTGTACTGGCCATGAAGAACGGAGGCTGTGGTGTCATGGTTTGAGGCAGCTTTAGGGCCAACCTGCCACGATTAAGGCAACCACAAATTCCATATTGTGCCAGGGAATTCTTGAGGAGAATGGCCATCTGTCAAAAAGAAGAAGTGAAAATGAACATGAATCTTGCGACAAAGACTGAAAACACAATGATCAAAAACACACAAGCAAAGCAAGAACAGAATCAAACAAAAAGAAGAAATGGAGGGTTTGTGGAATGTTGTCTTTTAGAAGTCTAAACCTAGATTACAATCCCAATGAGATGCTTTGGGCAAGAAAGCCCTTGAACATTAGACTGTTTAATCAGTACTGTATAGAACAGTGGGCAAAAATCCAACCCAGACAATGTAAGAGACTTATGAACAGTAACAAGAAACATCAAGATGAAGTTATTTCAGGCAAGAGGGCAACACCAACTATTAAAGTTAGAGATGTACTTACATTTCCATTGAATATTTGACGCGTAAACAATGAAGATCATCGCATTTAGGATTAGAAACCGACATAGTCACACAGCTGAGAGACCAATGTCTGAGAAGCTACATTTAGGTACAAAAGTTGAGTCATTTGTTTATCAACGTTAGTTTGCAACAGGCAAGTCTCTCATGAATCGTCAGATGATAACAATGTTTGCAGATGTCGAATTGAACTTCCAATTATTTAGAAACACACAGATCGCTCACCACACACAATTGTGATGTCTCAGCATCGGGAACAAACTCCAGAAGCTATCCTAATACGGAATAACCTCCTCCCCTTCAATGTCTGTCACTTTCAGAAAACCAAATGTAGATATCACTTTCTCTCACTCAGTCACTTTCCATCCTTGTTAGGACCTGAAACCCATAAATCACTTTTCCTTATCACCTACCCCTAAATCATACACTAACCCTAACCTGAGCCTAAATAACCTAACCTTTATGGCCAAACTTAGCCTAACCCTATATGCTTTACCCTAACGTAAAACCAAACTGGTAATACCAAAACATAAAAGTAAACCTCATTCTAACGCTATTCCCAACTAACTATACGTTTTCCCCTAACTAAACCCCTAAGCTGGAAATAACTTTTTTAGTGTTGCAGACATTAAGAAAATCCATGTGGGGACAGATTTTCAATCATTTCAGTGACACACAGGCATGAATCACACACACAGGCAGGCACACACAATTTCCTTCACCTGGCATGTTAAATATTTGGACACAGCCCTTAATCAGTGTCCTGCTGGCTCTTCACAGCCAGACAGCTCCTCTTGTGGCTTGGACTCCCAGCTTGGTAGTCCAGTGGGCAGATACAACCAAGCAAAACATTTGATGAAGTATGATAAAAATGGCACAGAGGTATTGACCTAATCAAAGGGCCAACAAAACTGTTCAGTTTATTCAAAAAAACGTGTCCGTTTCTCAATGCTGCACTGGAAAGAAATACAGGTGATCACTGTGCAAAGTAGGAAGCTGCAGACAGGGGAAGTAGCATTGACTTCTCCTACCATCCGCTGTTGATTGAAAGGGACCCACGCCCCTTCACGGTTCTTGGCTGACGGACATTAGTTTAATGGACAACGGACACTGCAACTTACCAATTAGTGCTGGGGGGTGGGCGGTGGTTTGAGCAGATTTGTTGCCCCCCCTCTAAGATTGTCTGACAATGAGTGAGCCAAGGGGACAATGTCTTTAGTGTCTCCCCCAGCTTTTATCTCCCCCTCATGGTGGGGGACCCTGAGGAGTGTGCTGTGTGGGAGGCCGATTAAGTCTGCTGATCCTTCTCAAATGAGTCCCTGGGGAAATAGACCACAATTAGCATAGTTAGCTATTGGTATAGCCAATCACTCTAACCCAGGCTTTAGCTGGGGACACTTGTTTTGGTTCCGACAAATTGGCCTTCGGGATGTGCCCATTCATATTGCTTTAAATACCAGTGTTATCACAGTGTTATTGTGGATTCATTTTTCATGAATTTTTTTAACCCAATCCTAAACCTAGCTTCATGGTTAAGCTTGGTTAAATCCTTAACCTAGTTTTAAGTTCAAGCTTGGTTCCATCCTAAACCAAGCTGCATGCTCACGCTTGAATCAATCCTAAACCAAGCTTCATGTTCACGCTTGGTTCATTCCTAACTCTAGCTTCATGTTCACACCTGGTTCAAACCTAACCCTCCCTTCTCGTTAACACCTGGTTCAAATCTAACCCTTGTTTCATGTTTACACTTTGTTAAAACCCAACCCTAGCTTCATGTTTACACCAGGTTCAAACCTTAAACTCTCTTTAACCACAACCCTGTCTTCACTGAGGTCATAGTTGGTCTCCTACTATGTGCATGTGTACTTGTGTGTGAATGTGAAGGTGTACATGTGTGACTCCACCAGATGAAAGCAGTCAGAACGGATGGTTTACAGGCTCTCTGTATGGTAGCCAAGCAAAACTGGAGCTGGACTCTAAGACTGCCTCTCTGTAGACCATATATCTGACACAGCTATGTTTGTTCTACACCTCCAGGTATTCCATGAAGCCCCGAAGAGAAGTAGAGACAGAGACTGGAAAAAAAATAAGATGAAGTTTACCTGATTGTAGAAGCAAGAACGTTTAAAATATACTTTAATGAAGTGCTGAAAGACTTTATTATCATTAATACATAACATTGTGAATTTACAAATCACATCATTATAACTTTTGACTGATGTGCAATTAAGCCCATCTTTTGCTTGATATGGGATTTCAGCTGCTCAACAGTACTGATCTCCTTTGATGTATTTTTTTTGTTTCATAATGCGCCTAATGTTTTTTAGTGGGTGACAGGACGGGACTGCAGAAGGGCTAGTTTAACCCCCTTGACTCTTTTACAACAGAGCCATGCTGTTTAACTTGCATATGTGGAAGTTGTGTTTACACAACTTACACAACTAGAGAGTTTACAGAGTTTTCAGAAGTGTTCCTATGCAATGATTTTCACTACAGCATTGTGTCTGTTTTTAATGCAGTGCAGCCTTAGGCCAAAAGATCATGGCCATCCAATATAGTTTTTTAGCAATGTCCTTTGCGTACAGAGATTTATCTGAATATTTTAACAATGTTATGTACCATATACTGCGAAATCCCTAAACACTTTACAATTTTATGTTGAGAAATGTCATTCTTAAATTATTTGCCTGCGCAGTCAATCACTGAGGTTTGAATTCCTCCCCCTCTGTACTTTAAAACCTCAACCTGGGATGAGTTTTATGCCCAATCATGTTTCTGAATGGTTGCCAATAAACCTGACTTAATGTGAGATGTTCCACCAGGTTGTTTTTTGTATTAAACAACTTTCCCAGTCTTGTGTTGCCTGGTTCCAGCTTTTTTCAAAGATGTTGCTGGCATGAAATTCTAAATAGGTATATATTTGTCATTTTCATTACTTTTGTAATGTTTTTATTGACTATGCTGTCCCAACTTTTTGGAAAACAGGGTTATATATGGTTTCAATATAGGTAAAACCATCACATGTTTACAGTTTTTATTCTTAAAATCAGATTTTCAACATGTCCTAAAATTAAACCAAACTACAAAGCTAACATTAAGCCTTATATGCTGAGTAACAGAACGTGTGCCTTGTACAAATACCTTGTGGTTTGGTGAGTTGTTGAAACAGCTGAAGATCAAAATGTTTTTCTTCTATATAAACAAATCATGTCTGTCATCTCAACATCGAAATAACGTTGTGTAAGCTACATAATGTCACTAATAGTCTGTGTTTCTGTGGTATACTCTCATGCCTCAGTGTCAGTACTGAGACTTATGTGCGCAGTAAATTATGCAGTGTTGCTTTTCATCCGCGGTGCAAATGTTCGCACACATCATTGTCTTTTATACATGTTACTTCACAGTATTGTCTTTAATATAGCTAAATTGAAAAATGTGTAGGAAAAACAGCAGTTGTCAAACTCGCTCCCAAGGCTACCTAGCTACTCCTGGCAAACTATTCAAAGTTGAGTTAAACTGCTTAAGAATACTATCACACACATTTTACGGAGTGAATTTTTTAAGCTTAATGTTTTGGTGCCTATATTTTGGACGTAAATTTGGACGTAAATGTCCAAATTAAATGACCTTTTTATTGTTAGTTGGTCTTTTCTAAATGTTTGGCTCAGCTGTAAAAGAGACACAGGTTCTAGTTTAATTCTCTCTATAAAAAAGGCTAAAATAAATACAGTTTTTACATTTCTTAAGGCCAACTTTGGCATTTTAGCCAGCTGACTCTCATCAAGGATAGTAATGTGTATATTATTGTAGCAGAGTATATACATTTCACACACCCCAGCTTTGTTTTGTCAAATAGAAAATCATGCACTAGATTTGAAGTTGAAGTTGTTTTAACAAATGTATGTGGAATCCAGACCTGCAGATCTAATTAGCTTGAAGGCACCTAACGGGAGTATTCAGGTGAAGTCATTTAATAGAAGAACACTTTTAGGGTTAGTTGAATTAATGATTTCATACTGTATCCACCAGATGGCACTCTATGCCTTCTGCTCAGAAATTATACATCACTTCAGCCAAGAGGCTACAGAATGTTCACTTTGTTAGATGCATGGCACACACACACACACACACACACACACACACACTATGAATAACCATACCCACAATACAAACACACATATTTGCACTCTATTGACATTCCATTCCATGCAAAAACTCATAAAAGAGCTCTACAATGACAGGAAGAGTGGCAAAATGTCACTATTGTGCCATAGCGTAAACCTATTGCGAAAATATTATTTGGATCATATAGACGTGGGCTGGTAAAAGAATTTGCAAATAATTGAAGAAAAGCTTACCTAACTAGCTTGAAACCATTATTTAAGGCTATTGCCTTGGAAGTCAACCCGTGGAACTGGAATACATCAGTCCTGTCAAGTCACTTACAAGAAGCTATCAAACGCAAGCTTTCATCCAGCCATTTCCATGAAGGCCACTACCTTGTCATCTGAAACACCATGCTCTACCTCCTGAGCAACATTAGACAACATTTGGCCTCTATTCCATTTGAGATGAGGACAAGGTCTTCTCTATCATACAATGTGGTTGGCTCCCACATCTCTTTCTCACAAAGCCTGCGCTTACCAGAGCAAGGGCAACGTCCGGACCCTGGTGAACGACTGCCTTTGCCACATCACGTCCGCTCTAAGGCTGCTGGTGTGAAGGCTACTCACTCTATCAGCCCAGAGGCTAACAGGCAGAAGAAGATATGAGGCGAGAGGTTTGTGGCCATGCGACACTCGCCACAGTCGTTGGGCAGACTGATGTGGAGCTTGGTACCAAAGCACCTTATTGAAATCAAGAACAATAAGTCACCTCAGAAAGCCTCAATAGTATTTCTCCTCATACACATGATGTTTAATCAACCCCTGGACGTAGAAAAAGCACTGAATGGTGTTGTTCTGTTAAAGTGTTAACCATCATGCATTATGTGACTGTGGATGTCAGACAGGAGTATTTATGCAGGTGAGAGTAGCGAGGTTCTTAGATGTCGTCACCCAAAACCGGAGTGCCCCATAGATATTCTTCAGCCGGTTTCAGAATGAGTGATAACCAACAAATATTGTCTTGATTAAAAAGAAAAATAGAGCTTTTCGTTTAAAAGAATCTCTGAACTAAAACACAAGTTGAGTTGTGCATAAAGGGCAATTGCATTTGTTTGGTTATAACTGACAATTATCATGATCGTGTAATTCTGACTACATAGGACAATCTAAATCTTATTTGAAAATATGTTAATTATTATTGTGACAAATATTCTAAATGGTCTCTAAAGACATATTCTGGTGGTGCACTAATACATCCATACACTAGATGTACCACCAGGGGTCTCTTGACCGTCCTGTAGCCAAGGACAGAGGCAAGGAAGCAGATGGCGCTCTCACCCACCGGAGAAGTTAGGATTGCTATACAAAATTATAAGAAAACAACACCACATGGAAAAATGCCACCTCAACACACAGACACACTAAATGCAGGCCCATATATTTTGTTACTTTTCTAATGTTGTGTTTAAGTACGATTTTACCTTTGTTGAGTCTGCAATTTTTTTTTTAACTGTGATGTCATGTTTATTAAATGTTACACCACTGAAAGAAAAGTTGTCCATTTTAATGAGATGTCTAGATGACTGCTCCATAGGAAGATGGCAGTCGTATATAGTAGAGGTAGTAGATAGTAGAGACAGTAGAGAGCAGTGGTAGTAGATAACAGTGGTAGATTGTAGAGGTTGTAGATAATAGATTGTTGTAGTAATAGATAGCCTTGTAGTGGTTGTAGATAGTAATGGTAGATAGTAGAGGTAGTAGAGAGTAGATGTAGTAAATAGTAGAAGTAGATAGCAGTGGTAGTAGATTATAAAGGTAGTAAATAGTAGTGGTAGTAAATAGTAGTGGTAGTAAATAGAAGTGGTTGTGGATAGTAGAGGTAATAGATAATAAAGATATTAGATATTAGGGGTTGTAAATAGAAGTGATAGTGGATAGTAAAGGCAGATAGTAGAGGTAATAGATAATAAAGGTAGTAGATAGCAGTAAGTTGTTGTGGTTGTATATAGCAGTGGTAGTAGATTGCAATAGTAATAGATGCCAGTGGTTGTAGCGGTAGATAGTAGTGTTAGTAAATATTAGTAGTAGTATTTAACAGTGGTTGTAGATAGCAGTGGTAGTAAATAGTAGTGGTAGTAACTAGTAGTGGTAGTAAATAGTAGTGGTAGTATATAACAGTGGTTGTAGATAGCAGTGGTAGGTAATAGTAGTGGTAGTAACTAGTAGTGGTAGTAAATAGCGGTGGTAGTAGATATTAGTGGTAGTTGATAGCATTGGTAATAGATAGCAGTGGCAGTAGATAATAGAGCAGACAGAGGGGATCTTTAATACGATGTCTAGAGGACTGCTCCCTAGGGAGATGGGAATTGACTGCTGTGTGAATTGAAGCTGAGACAATAGGGATTTTTCGCTCTTGCAGACCCTTAAAATACATTTAAAAACGTACTTAGCTGAACACTGCATCCCTGTGGAAAGTGTGTGTGTGTATGTGCATGGTTCTGTGCTTACCTGGCATATGGCCTTCAAGGGTGAGACCCTTCTGTTTCTACTGTGATGGTGTACTGCTTTTCTTACATTTTCCATTCCCTGTGGGATTATTTAGTCTTACTCTACATTTAGCGGTTGTTGCAGTAGTGAATCTACCCTTTAACATGCACTTCAATACGTTTACAACTATCAAGGCTGTTAACCTTGAAGATCCTGAAGGATACAGCCCGTAAATGATGGAATCAGAATGATGGAATTGCAATGGTGAGAATAGAATGGAATCAAGTATCTGGGAAATAATATTTACCTTATGTCCAGATGATGAATCATCTTGCATTGGTTGGTTTCCACACAATAAGTCCAATTTGAAGTGAATCATAGCTCGCTGTCTTGTTTGTTTGTCTGAGTTATTGTTGCTGGGGCAGGGGTGGGTGTTCTGCTTGGGTTAAAACTATGAAGCTATAATTGCTAACTGTAAATGTATTAAATCTACTGACGATGAGTCACTGTTATAATTTTCTGCCTTGGATGAGCATTCTTCATCCGAGGAATGCAAATTCTGCGTAAATGAACACATTGGGTGTACAATTTTAGTGCGATTGAGTGCACAGGAAGTAAAAGCTTACAACAGTGAATACAATATCAGAACATTATCTGATTGGCCTTCCTCACTGTAAAAAAAGGAAATGTTGCATTGATCATATTTATTGTAGTATGAAGAGAAATCCACGTATGTACTTATCTAACCCCTTGTTTTATATTCAATATTTTAAATGTAGACTACAAACCATAAAAAACTAAATATGGAGATATAAACAAGAAGTGATGCGGGTGGTTGACGTCACAAGTATCATTCTAATACTCCCACTTTGTGAAACCCCCCCACTGAATTTGTGTAACATGTTACAGAACGGTGTAACTTTGTAGCAGGTCACATTGCTGTGCTGTGCTTTCCCATCTGACACAATTTCAGTACAATAGTGAATATGTTTTCTACTTCCAATTTGGTTTTGTTCACCAAAGGCCCTCAGTGGGCATGGTTGCACTCTGACTTGTGACCTGTCATCTGACCCTATAGTTTCACAAAAAGAAAGAAAGACATTTAAGACACCAGGGAAAGGGAAGCAAAAAGACATATTGATTCTTATGGCAAGTTTAACCACTTCAACATGGAATGGTTTTTTTATATTAAGGCCCAACCTGAACATACTCTTATCAGGTAATGTTATGGTTGGGTGTGCCCCACATTGATTCTCATATTTTCAACCTTATGTTTTTCTGTGATTGCCCACTCATCACTGTTGGGAGTAGCTTTGAATTGCTGATACTTCTTGCAGACAGTGAATCAAAACAAAAGCCAGCAACAAAAGCCAGCTGTGGGTTTTCCAAGCCTGTTTCAAGCTGGACTGTGTTTTGTTTCACAGGGCTTTTACATCCCTCCCGTCAATCCTCATTTTTCTTTCTCGTCTTGGGTCATGCTTTTACTGCCTCCGCAATGCACAATGCAAATTCTGTCGCCGATTGTGCCTAGTTCCCTACAAATGTTTTGTACAAAAGAGAACACATTGCTACGTTCTCACAAGTAGGGGCGGCCGTGTGAGAATAAAGCACATAATACATAATTTTACACTTCAACAGAATGATTCCAATCCTCCCACAAGGCCACCTTCAAATGGAAGGTGTTCAAGGCTCATATGTGCTGTGTGCCATAGCCTGGGTGTTCAAGGATCATATGCGCTGTGTGCAATAGCCTGGGTTTTCAAGGCTCATATGTGCAGTGTACAATAGCCTGGGAACGAGGTTACTAAACGGAGCTTTGCCGTTTTGCTAAATTCTTGGAAGACATTGATGCCATTGATGAGATCATCCAATGTCCTAAGACAGCTCCACCTTGTTAGTTGACCCTGCCACAGGTACCAGAGTGAGACAGCCAGAGCCAATCAAAGACCTTATTACCCCAGTCGCGGGATTGGTTCAGAGGTTTGGCTTATGGATACGAGGGAAAACAGATCCACACACTTCAGAGCCAGGAAAGCAAGACGGTTTGGAATGAGTGTGTCGTAAGAGGTTTTATGAGCATGTTGTCTGAGGGCAAGCTTGTTCTAGTTGCCCTACTCCCGGTTTAAGCTTGTGTTCGTATCGTCTTTGAGGAATACAGAAACACTAGGATGCAGCCCGTATTGCCGAGCGGCAGGTGGAGAGTCCGGTCTCTGTGGAATACCTTTTATGTGAGTCTATCACTTCAGAAATCAACTAATCAGGATTCGCTAACGGCTCTATAATCCCTGAACCTGGCAGCTTGTCCAATAACGTCAATACATAAATGGTCATTAGCAATGCAGAGTTGTATGTTTTTTTTTGCAGCCGACAAATACACGCATGAATGACATCATAGACATTCATCTCTTTATTTCATTCATATAATTCATGGACATTCTGATGTTGCAGTAATTTCATATAGTCACAAGATGGTATATCCCACTCTATTTCAAACAACAGAGTAAAATGGGTTTGAGTGCAGAGAAATAAAGAGCCTATAGATCCAACCCCATCCATAGATCCAGACCAATCTATAGATCCAACCCCATCCATAGATCCAGAACAATCTATAGATCCAACCCCATCCATAGATCCAGAACAATCTATAGATCCAACCCCATCCATAGATCCAGACCGATCCATAGATCCATTATATGATTCACAACGACACCCAAACTCATCTCTCATTATATTATTATAATTTAAGAATGGCACCTAATCCATAGACAAGCCTAGCTAACTATACCATAACATAGCTATGATCGGATCAGTCAACAACACTACCACAGGTTATGAAAAATGTGTATTCTTACCTTTCTGTTTAATGGTCAAAAACTCGCCACTTAACAGCTCTCCTCTTTGGCTGTTTAGGAATCCACTGACCGACTGGTTAATAAAAAAAAAAAGAATCTGATTATTTCTAACACATCTAACAATAAATGTTCCACTAATGCTGGTAAGCACATGCATTTTGATGAGGATGAATATGGATGAGGTGAATATGTAATAGGCTGTTTTGTCTTTTATGAAATATATTTTATATTTTTGATCATGTTGTTGGTCAATCTCTAATCTCTAATGATCCAGACCCAGACGTTTCATATACCCAACCCTAGATCTGGTATCATAGATGTATGTCGTAATGTGACGCAATGGCATGTGGGTAATATGTTGATTATCCGATGCCCAAGTTAATAAATTTAATTCGGTTTGGCGGACCTAATCGTAGTTTTCCTGAGATAACTACGAATTCATCCACTTGATTATGTAACGTCGCCCCGGTCCACCGTAGCACAGTCACCGCGCTTTCACAGGACGTTACAAAATGTGTTCACTTATGCGTTCACGTATTTACGCATTGGTAGTATGCATTTGCGTTGCATCTGTGATGCAGATCTTAAGAGATGGCGCTGTATTCAGTCTCCTGTGATATTTTATTCAGACAGCAGCCCTAGACCAAGTGTGCAGAAGTGATTCCGTTTATTGAATCTTTTCAAATGAAAATTCATACCTGCCACTGAAAACCCTTCTTACTTTAGAGTTTGAAGAACTTTTAATGAATTTCCTTCAAAAACTAAACAAAAGATACAGCAGGAGAAATTCCTTGGCCAGATTTCTGAATACATGAATGTCTGCTGTATGGTAGGAAGGTTGGAAACATTTAAATCAGCTATTTGTAAGTTCTTATATGACATCTTCATTGAACATATCTTTAGATCTGATTTTCCTATACGTTTTGTGCAGGATAAGTGCTATATTAACACAGTGACCTATTCAGTGAACAAAATTCATTAGAACTTCTTTAACCAGAGCTATGGCTGGGCAAAATTTGTTTTAGGTTTATTTTAGGTCCTAATTTCAATTTGTTTGCATTAAAACATTTTAAACATAACATTATTATCAATTAGTGAATAAGGTACAAGGTACTGTACTCATAAATATTCATGCACAAAGATATGTGATATGTAAATGTCTCAGTTTTAGTGTTTGCTTTGGCAAGCAACACTACAATTACCTCACATACATATATATTTATTTGTTATTATAGTCGCTCTAACTCCTCCTACAGATATTGCTCTAAGGAGACATGACAGGTACCAAAATGTGTGTCTTATTTCCAATTGTGTTGCTGTTGTTTTGTGGAAGGTTTCGTTGCAAGGTTTAGGAAATATTAAAGTTTTTGTGGCAAAAACATAGCCACACTAAACGATGGGTATCTAGCCACACATTACTCAAGTTACCCAGTCACTTACTATACTTAAACTTTCCAGAATAAGGCCACGCAAATGGCTGCCGGTTCTGAAGTTTGCAAGTAATACTAGCTAGCTACAGTACTGTTTATGCAGTGACAATGAATGGCACTGACTTTGACCATGGGACTTACCTCGTCAAAGGATGAAGTTATTTTGCTACCTTTTTGCCAACTATTCTGTCTATTTTATGCGGGAGATAGCTGTGTTAACTTACTGCCAGTAAACGGCTGGACACCGGATACAGCCGGTGCAACTGCAAGCACACTTTACAATTTCCCCAGAAATTGTACCTCTTCTAGTTGACATTAACATTGTATTAATTAACAGACACTCTAATCCAGAGGCAGTTACAGTTAGCTGTAGGTAATTATGTTGCGCACTGTATTAGAAGACCCTGTGGGTCCAGTGCTAAGACAATGACGCCTAAATTCTCCCATCTTTATACACCTCTGTCACTGGCAACCTCTATACGCATCTGACTACAGTTGAAAATGTATCATTTTTTATACGGTTCGTAGCAAACCAGTCTGGCCACAACCTGAACTACTGAAAATATTTAGCAATTACCTCGGCTGTGCCTCCTCTGTAAAATCCTATACTTGCATGACGATGTAGTCAGCTTTCAGGCCTCCCAAATAGCTCCATAAAAAGCCTCTTCAGAAAATAAGTGGCAGTTTGGTGTTTAGAGCTATGACAGTGGGAATGAAGTCCATTACCATAAATTGTACACAGTGTTGATAAGGTTGAGCCGCTCTGAATTGATAAAATATCTCAAAATGTGTTTACCCCACTCAAGCAGTGATTGCTTGCCTCTACCTGGAAAAGGTTGACTTTTCAAAGTGGTTAATGAATTGGCAAGGCCAGTGTAAAAACATGCAGTTCCGTGTATCTGAATGACTGACAGCTGTAATAATAGCATGTGTGCAAATGAATTTTTCTGACATAATTTATTATGGCAGGAACCTATGAGATTTGCTGGAGGGCAAATATCACTGTAGGTACTCAGGCCTCAGGAGGACAAAATGTACAAAATATAAGCCTACAAAAACCCGAAAGTTGTGTCTGTTGCTCTCTCTTGCCTGTTGACAGAATACTACATGTTTATTTTGGGGTTAAGATTGCCTCGTTATTGGGTTGGGTGTATTTTTTAGACCCTGGACACAGCCCTCACACATTTATTATTTGTTACAATTTGTACTCTTAAAATGTTCACATGGCACAACCAGAACATGACTGGCCACCCCCCAGAGCCTGGTTCCTCTCTAGGTGTCGCCCTTTCAGGGAGTTGTTCCTAGCCACTGTTCACCAACAGTCTTGTTGCTTGCTATTTGGAGTTTTAGGCTGGGTGTTTTGTAAAAGCACTTTGTGACAACTGCTGTTGCAAAAAGGGCTATGTAAAATACATATGATTAATTGACCTACTCAATTTTAAAGACTGCAAACTCATCTATCCTCGTATCTGTTACTGTTTCTATATCATACTTTCTCCTGAAGAACCACCCCATTCGTTTGTGACTTCAGTTCAGTAGAGGCTGATGGTTGCATAATTATCCCTTCGTGCATATTTGTCTCTGAGATTTATGGAGACATTTTATGATCCACTTGGAAATCATTCAGGTAATTTCCAAAATGCAAATGTGAAGGGAAGAAAATGTTTAAAGAATCTATACAGCTCACTCTGACCCCTCAGGTGACCTATACATTATTTGTATTGCACCTCAGAGATTCATGAGTCCAAAACAGCCAGAAACATAACGTATGCAGAGAAAAGAGTTTTCTAAATACAGCTTACCTATGAATATTAAATTCATCACACTGAACGACTTGGCTTGCCAACAGCCAACAGTATTTTTCCAGGTACAAACCATTCTGTCCCACAGCACAGGTTATTGTAACTATTGGTAGTATTTGAGAGCTGTGTCACACACACAAATAATGGGCACAGCTTTTTATTGCCCACAACCGTAGCTATGGCCACATTTGCTCGAAGCGGCTAAATGTACATTGTTTGCAGGAGAAATGAATGACACAGTCCATGGTTACAAGGGTGCGCAGGAAGCCGTGCAATACGGAAGGCATTACCAAGCTTGTAATAGACGTGTGTATTAATGCCTCTTCAGTCTTCACACACTCAGACAATTAGAGCGTAATCATGCAGAGTGTTTTCTTGTCTGTGTTTAGTACCCGGTAAATAATCATATGAATTAGCGAAAACCTTCTGCCTAAAACACAGCTGTGTCGTTTGATTATCCTAATATTTCTGGCTGCACACAGTTCTAATTATCACTGCAACCTAGCCACAGCTCAACGTTGGAAAAGGACAGCATCTAACTAGTGAACTAGGCAATTTTATGGGCCTGCTGCTTTATACATCTCAGTGTAGTTTGACTTACACCAATAAAACAGCGTAAGACATTAGTCTTTGTATTGCGTTGGGCCTCCCTTTCCCAGAGTTTTGGCAGCAGTTCAACTTCATGAATACATAAATTTATGACTGTTATTTTTTTCCACACATGTCCCTGAGGCCTTTGGCAAACTTCAATAGCAATACAATGAAATAGTGTTGTTTCAGAGCCACTTTTCTCCCCTGGTCTCTTACATGGACAAAATAATGAGAATTAGCTCATTGAAAATAATGGGCATTTGATGTAGTTTTTTGGCTTACCGTGTGCCGAAGTTTGAAAGTAATGTTAATGGATTTTGAACGGTTTGTCACATTGAAGCTAGTTTGTCAATTCATGACTATAGGTTAATAATCTCTCTTCTTCTGCAATGTTTTTTATGGAATCTGTTAACACTCTAATAAAGCTAAATGAGAGACATTACTCATCCAACATTTCATAGCATTATGTCAAAACCCGTCTTACCCCACTGGAGCAGACATTAGAAATACCTGAAACTACGCACGAAACATTCTGGTACAGAAAATTAGTTGGTGACTTTTTCTGCACTGTTTAACTAATGCGGAGTCAAAGATATTTTATATTGTAATGCAATATTAATTTCTACAATACTTGAGATATTGTAGATAGATAGATATCTATCTTGCGATTAGTTAGAAAATGCATATTTGATCAATTTCCACCTTTAATTGTTTCTACCACCACCGACTGACATCTCGCAATTCTACTAAAAAAGAAAATGTCTATTTAATGGAATATGATTACGAAGTCTCTGGTACTACTACTCGGTCGCAAGCAAAGAGGCTATGATTTGGCCAGTAAATGTTGACTGAAATAATACAGGAAACTGTTTTGTTAAACAACAAAAACTAATAGTTCAACACACATCTCTATCCTGCCTAACGTATATGTTAGGGATGTTTCTTACATGTTTGTAGGTGTTTACCACACACGTATGTTTGCAATGAAGCTGGGTTCCACAGGTTACCTGAGGCGTTCTTGCATGTCTGATGCTGGCATGCAGCCACACCCGCCTTTTGCTCGTTTTGCTTGTTTCTTTTTATTTGGTTGCGCAAAAAAGGGTCACACCCCGCAACACAGATTCTTGTTTTTTGTTATCGGACCGTTTCAAAATGAGCTCTGAAAAACAGCTCTGAAAAACAGCTATTTTTAATGGATGTCTATTGGATAAAGTGGGGAACCTCCCCCACACGATGTGTACTTATGATGTGACACCAAAGCTACATTTAGATGTTACACTTGTTTTGATGTTTTATTTTTGGTGATCTGTATTTCCCCCAACACATGCTTGACTTAGTTTAGCTCGATTTATTGGGAATCTCCATCCCGTGTGGGTGAAAGAGGGCATAATAAAGAATGTCAATGCATTATTAAGCTTTTAGTAGCTATGGGTTTCTGGCTTGGTGAGTTAACCTTGGCTTAACAGGATTCTCTACCCAACAATGTGCTATTATGTCAGCAGGATACAGTGACTGTGGCCCATTGAAACACATTTCCATTGACCCCTGCTCATGTGTGGCTTTTGAAGGAAGTCTTCATCAGAAATGAGTTAGATCATTAGTTAAATCTAGGTAACCTGTTGTATGTATCATACATTTTCCAGTCACTCTGTGCCAATTTGCCAGGGAGGCAGGGGTTTCCCAGTGTGGTCATATCTAATGTTATCTACACAGCCCTATGTCACTGCAACAACCCCCAAAGGTTTCTGGAGAGTGGAGGATCAGGACAATCCTTCACAGAAAACTGTTCTTTTTGTTTGCAAGTTTATTTGATATTTTACCAGGTTGACTGAAAACACATTCTCATTAAAAAAGCAACAACCTGAAACAATCACAGTTAACTGCCCCTGCTCCGGGACAGAAAAAAAAACCTCAGGGAATTGATTCAGCAACCATTTGGTTACCGGCCCAGGTTCTCTTGCCCTAAGCTACTTGCTTTTGAAAGATATTCAATAGTGAACGAAGATGACTCCAAATAAATAAATGTAGAGTTCTGGAAGGGCCAAGTCAAAGCCTGGATCTTAATCCTATTGAGATGCTGTGGGGTGATTTAAAACAGGCGGTGTATGCAAGAAACTCCTCAAACATCATACAGCTGAAATAATTCTGTATGGAGGAGTGGGAAAAATGATCCTAGTCGATGTCAGAGACTGGTATACAGTTATAGGAAACATCTTTTTGAGGGTATTTCAGCCAAAGAGGTCAATACCAGCTATTAAGGCATACTTTTCCTCAGTATGAAATGGCATCGTTGTTAAATAAATTATATCATGGTTCAATTATATCATTGTTTTTGGTTCAATTACATCACCTTTATCTACAGATATATATATATATACCAAATCTGGCGCCATGTAATTAATTCCTTATTTACATTCTTTGAAGGGTTTGTATCATTGTTTCTACGAGTATTTGTCAAGGTTGATAGATCTTGCAAGGAACGGTCTTTTTGTCTCTGAGTAAAGAAGTCAACTCATAATGCTCCTAGGTTATCCGATGTGTGCTTAGTCCATGTACCAGGTACAATAATATTTAAAATAGTTCTGTCTGTCATGAATAATGCAGCATGCCAGACAAACATCTAACAGCCATTTGTT
>JACXGK010000752.1:29105-91714 GCA_016801125.1 Novumbra hubbsi
GATTATAGTACCTTTTCAACGTTTTAGGTGAACAGACGAGTCCCCCATGTAGTGAGACGACATCTCCTCCCTGATCTTGTAGTCCAGCGGGTGTGGAGGAGGATAACGAAGGCTCATTCTTTAACAGTAACGTACCTGATTTCGAATCCACTCCCAGACACATACTTTCGACTGAGGGCAATGACCTTCTTCCACGCACAAACACTGCACTTCCTAGTCTTCCTGTTTTCCTTCCGGGCCCCCGAGCGTCATATCAGCCAGAGCACACCCAGACAGCAGCCCAGAAAACCCTCCCAGAGGTCCCCTTCCAGGCACGCCGAATTCACTCATACGGGTCTCATGTCAGAAGACCATGTCAACATTAGTCTGAATGTTTATTTAAGGGTTTCCTTCTTTCCTTTACCCTGCAGATATTATAAATGTCTGTTTCAACCCAACATTTCTGTTTGTCCCCCGGTGTCCCGGACCGATCATCGACATTCCAACTGAATTAGCGGTTCTACTTCTGGGTTAGAACTTAACTGTTCATCGTGTTTGTGGGAGTGTGTGTGTGTGTGTGTGGAGGGTGAAAACTAACCCTAGAGAGGGGACAGTGACATGACATTAACATGTTGAGCGATTGTTTGGAAGGTGCGCATATTGTTGTGGGGCAAGTGGGTGATGAGGCCAAAACTTTCGCAACTCCCTATGCTGTGGCTTTTGAATGGGTCACATCTAACGAAACGGTAGGCCATTGCTTTGTACATTCACAGCAATAACAATAAGCGCTCAACTTTCAGCCGTTCTTGTGCATTTCCTGGGTGGGGCCACTTATTGTGTTTCTGGGACGTCTCCCGATAAGGGCTTTCACGGTAAATATGCCTTAGGTATTATTATATTTGTTAAATACATTTTAGGATTTACAAATTCTGCTTTGCCTCAACGTAACGTCTCACCCTCACCACCATCACTTACAGCGAGCTACTTCCCCCTGTGGAGCCACAACGCTGCCGTCCTCACTGCAGAGTCCAGGCAGGAAACGTCAACGTCAGAGGTAGCAGGAAACTGCTCCCATTCAAAGCACGAAAGCTAGTGGAAAAAGACCCCACCACTGAAAGGAAGTCACTGACCTGTGCTCACTGGTGCCATTCCACACATATCTCCCTGCATCCTCCGAGTATCACGGTTCGTCCCGAGTTCTTGCCAGTGTTTTTTCTTTTTCAACTGGTTTGGTTTGTTTAAAACAAATAAATATTCTTCCGCGACAGCAGATAACAACTTCGACCTCCGCCTTCCCCTAAAGGGATTTCTCAGAGTCGTTAAAACTCGGGTGGAGTAGACACTCCGCCAACACCTGCACAAGCATTCAGCGGTTATGGCAACGTGAAGCCAAAGCCAAGGGGCTGCGGGTGGGTTCTGGGTCCCGGCGAGGTTGGTGTAGGTGACGGCACGGCCGAGGCCTCTCAGGAAATTAGCACCAAATCACATTCATCTCCCAAACAGACTGAGGTCTTCCCGGCCAACCAAGGAGGTGTATAAAGATTAGCACCCGCCTAGCTGGCCACAACACAGGAAGCCCGTGGGACCGGCTCTCACCCATGATCAAAGGAAGCCAGGACAAGGAGGATCTGAGGCAGACACAACCCCGTCTTTAGTAGTTCTTACTTCAGAACGGGAGAGACTCTCAGAGTAACAACTCAGCACAAAGTATGTAATATCGATCTAGATGCACGGACCGTGTCTCCAAAGGCCACATTCAACTTCAGTTTGTTGATACTTCCCATAATGTATTTTTCATAAATCTTTCAGTATGTGCTTTGTAACTGTGTGCCTTTCTTGTCGCCAACAACTGTCAATGGTTATACTATTTCAGCACAAATGTCAGTTTAATTGGCACAATTTGTTTATGAGTATTTAAGGACGTAGGTGGACCTACGTAACAAGAGATCCAGTTGGCACATGGGCATAGAGACGTAGAAAAATACAAATAGATTTTTTTTTATTTTTATTAAAGTCTAAGAAATATTGTATTCCGCAAAGATGGAATGACAGGTTTGAGGGAAAACAATGTTACATTGCAAGAATTAAATTGACTATAAGTAAATGTTTGCACATTTTATATTTACTTTAATTACCTCATACCACTTACTGTGTTTTGTTGTCATGCACCATAGCACCAAAGAAAATTCCTTGTATGTGCAAATGTACTTGGCAATAAAGTTTTTCTGATTCTGATAAGTTGTGTTCATCTGAAGCAACTCTGTATAGTCAGAGATGTCGTCCTTAGCTCTGCTCAGCCCTTGTAGTTAAGCTTTGTTGGGCTAAAAGGGATGGCTGTCACCACAGTGGGTTTTGGAGAAACCACGTGCAGACATCTTGAACCTATAAGTGGATTTATTTAAAATAAAACAAACAACACGATACATAGACAAACCAGCGGGATCAAACAGAAAACACCCAATGTGACGCGTACAGACATACAAACAACGAACGACACCAAGGGTCCAAACAAAGGGACATTTATACACACATTAACTAAAGGGGAAACAGGTACGCGTGATAATCAATGATTGGGTCCGGGGTGCGTTAACAGAAAGTGAGTTCAACATACAACACCAGCGCAGAACTGCTGCTGCTGGCCAGATCGTCCCCATGGCAGAGTGGCAGAGTGGCACACGTGGAGCCCCTGTTGGCACACGACACAGTGCCAAGTGAAATATTGACAACTTTATATTTTTCTTTTCTTCTAGCACTGACCCTTTGCAGATAGCTTCCATTAGCCAGTAAAATGTATTTACAAGGACTCGATTGTGTGGTTGTCTCACAACCGTCTGTGGTTATACGTCTGTTGGGCTTGTCAGTTTCCATAGTGATGGGCTCCTTGTCAGTTCTGACCACCCACCTGAACCTCTCCGTCCACTTCCCATAATGGACGTCATAACTCAGGCACTGATTGGCTACATAAGGAAAACACACAGCCGCTACGGTAACAAGAAGCCTAATCAGATCCTGTCCACCACAAAATTAGAGCGGGGAGGGAGGGACTGAGGGACGGAGGGACGAAGGGACAAAGGGAGGAAGCCATCCAATGAAGATATGCCTGGAGAGAGGAGCCTGGCCCCTCTGGTGTGTGGAGAGTTGACCCACGCTACTGGTTCCATGTTTATGCAAGTAGCTAATCAGGACGACACGGCGAAGCAATCAAAATATATTTGCACAAGGGTGCCTTCTACCTCCTTACTGACAAAATAACACATCGCGTTTGTGCTGCTCTAATGGATTTCACATTTCAATCATTTAGCAGACTTAGCAATTCAAAATTGTTTTTATATACTAATTTCAGATTCTCTCTTGAAGAGGCAGGGTTTCAGACCCAATAGTTGCAGTCAAGCAGGTTGTAATGCATTTGGGGGGTTTGGAATAGGAGTCACTTAATGTCTGTTATGCCGGTGAATCAGCAGACACGGGCCTATTTACTTCTTTCCCCAGTTGTTAGGGGTAACGGGCAGCACAGTCGTCCACGGTGCTCTTTTATATTGTCAAGCTGTCCAACACAGTCTAGGTTTGAGTCTTGACAGTGTGGCCTCAGGGAGCTCTGTGTGGTGCTATTTAATGGCCATATGTTGCCTTGGTGGAGGGAGGCATCATCAGGTCTGGCCAGGGTTCGAATTACGGTCCTTATTAAGACTTAGACCCCCCAAAGAGGTAAAAACAACAGGTTGGGGGGTCGAAACATTTATAAATTGTTACCTATAATCGTAAATAGTACATGCCTGGAAGAATCTTGTAATACGGTTTCGGTAATCCCTAAAGTAAATCATACCATTTCTTAACCTTGATGATAGTCGATCGTCTCGTTTGACAATACAGAAGGTCGGATTGTTAAAGGTCGGATGGACGCAAATTGGAACCGCACCCATCACATTTCTATTCATATCTCTGGACTGGTTGTGTAATTCCGTAAAGGAGAAGGTATATTCTGGATGTTATGGAGGAAGACATGAAGCGATTTTCAATTCTCCAGAAGGCACTGTGGGAGTTGCTCTTCATGGGGTTTAATAAGATATCATGACACTGGAGTGAGTTACAGAAGAAAGGACCCTCTTTTTTTACTCTTAAGTCATTCTTGAAGTGGAAAGACCTTTTCAGGACCATTCATGCATTTGTCATTGCAGTCACACCTACGTCTCCATGTCTCTCTATCTATCTTTTCTGTAATAACATAAATAGTAAAATTGTGTTACAATTCTAAAAGAGTTTAGTATAAAAAAATAATCTCACAGTGCATTCAATGAAAATGTTTTCTTCTTTTTCGAACTGGCGAGTCTCTCTTCCTTTTTCTACCTAATGAAAGGGTGTTGGACCGCGAAGCATCAGAGAAACACCTGTGGCTGAGCAAACAGCCTCTGATAGAACAGCAACACTAATAAAGAGGAATATAATTATTGTCTGTGCCAGAATGAGGCCCTGTTTATTTACAGGGGATTGGAAGGCAGGAGGCAATGAAAATCAAACTACTGTTTGAAGTAATTGCGTGCATGTTAGCGCGTCTGCGTCAGGGATCTGATAGTAAGGCAGCGTTCCAATGAATTGGTCAGGACACACATTAAACTAGTACAAAATCAACATGATCGTAAATCTAAATGTAAACGACGTATGAAATATAAATAATCAAGCACCTATTCACCCGTACATTCCTAGTTCGGTAGTTTACAGGTTTTCACACAAAATAGAATACATTTAACGGAACAAACGACGCCACCGAGTAGCGCTAGACAG
Source organism: Novumbra hubbsi (assembly GCA_016801125.1). NCBI lineage: Eukaryota > Metazoa > Chordata > Actinopteri > Esociformes > Umbridae > Novumbra > Novumbra hubbsi. Next base: position 33,864 of record JACXGK010000752.1, read on the forward strand.
TTGACCTGTAGTTTACAGCCGTAACGCCGATTAATTGCGTTCATTTATCTTCATCTGTTTCTTTTGATGTCTTGATTCTAACTGAATTACGCTGCTTGTTTGTTGCTCGTTGATCTGATTACCATATGAGTTATAGCTGTTGGAAGGATGACAATTTGCCTCTGCTAAGAGGGCAATTATACCTGGTACAGCGTGCAGTATGTTCAGGTCCTAAAGCTGTTGAGTTTTGAGAGTTTTTGATTCAGAAAGACTCACTCTGCTGTGTGTGGGAGAGGTACTACACTCCTGTGCCTCACGCGATGGTCAATAAATATCATTTGCATGTTTTTCAGCAATTGTTTTGCACACTTGCATCTGTATAATGTTTTTGAGCCGTAATGGACATTTGCATATTGTCTTAGAAGTGTAGATCTGCATCTCAATTTGTAGGCTATGACATCACCAATATTATTTATCTTGATAGCATACAGCATTTTGACACTCAGATTAACATAATCCGTTTTACAACAAACTACAATATTTTCAAATCACAGAAATCTGAGCAGCAGGTTTAATAATTAATTATTTATTCAATTGACAAGTAATTATCATCTTCAGTAAAATTACTGACTGGGAGGGGCTTTTAGTATGCCCCATTTGTTTTTAATTTTGAAACTGGAAAGTTTGGAACCACGTTAAAATGTCAGTCAAGTACTTGATTTAAACATCAGTGCCACCACATCCTACATCATTGGTGCTACCTGATCCGACATCATCAGTGCCACCTGATCCTACATCATTGGTGTCACCTCAACCGTCATCATCTATGAGGTCCCATCCTATGTCATCAGTTCCACCTAATGCAATTCAACACATTCCTGCTGGCAGAATGCATCTCTCTGTCAATTAATATGAAGTGTTGTTTGCTCAAAACAATACTTTTGGCAACTCCCTGTCAGTAGCAGCTCAGATGCCTTAAGGTTAGAGCAAAATGAACTAGTTTTACTGCAACTAGTCTTTAAAAAAAATGTATGATAAATTTGCGCCACTGATATGGGGTATTACCTATTCAAAACACGTTACCCACACCCAAACCTGACCTGGTAAACTGCTTGACAGAAATTGACTAGCTATTGATTAACATTATTATGATAACATTAAATCTTAAAAACAGATGAAAATTGTCTGAGTCTTAAGTTGACACCAATAAAATGTATATTTTCATTCAAAGAAGCATGTCAACCACGTTTCCTGGAATACTAAAGCTCTATGTTTAACAATCATTCTCTAACCTGTTTTATTATAAAAATAGATACATAAAAAGACACTTCGTAAAGGGGAAGTGTATAGGTTAAATTCTTCCGACTTAAAAAATAGATGTCTAAATTCTTTCCTGACCCTGCAAATTATTTAATTAAAATATGATTACTATTCTAAGATACTATATTTCTTAATTGTAACTAATGGGCAAGAGGTTCTTACTATACAATGATCGATAAATTAAACCATTCTTAGTAGTGTTAAATGGACTGTAGCAAATGTGATAATTAACAAATAAGTTATGTTTCTATCACACATTAGTGTTACATAATTAGAATAAAGTCTTCTTAAACCTTTTCAAGCATTAAGATCAGCGTTTGAAATGAAGGATGGTTGAGTCATAACCTCAATTCTAACAGAAACGACTTTTCTAAACATGGCACCAGAGAATATAAAACTATTAAGACAGCAAAAACATGCATATAGTTCCAAATAGCTGATTCAAGTACCTGTGCCATGAAACTGACCAAATATCTCAGTATGTTTAGATTGTGACTAAACATACTGTTATTCCCAACCTAATACCATCCGTAAACCACAAATATATGTTTGTCCGAACTGGCTCAAAGTAATTGCTAACGCAAAAGTTGCTAAAACGGCAAGAAAAAAAAGATAGCAGACATAGTACTATAATTGTCATTCTGTCCTGTGTAATTATTGTTGTCCCGTAGCACATCAGTAAGAGGCTTTCAACTACCACTGATCTGCCTCTTAACCGTGACGTCGTGGGACCCAGTCTAACGCCTGGTTCCTGCTTGTTTATACCCCTCGGATGTGACAATGAAGGCATTTCCGTAGAAATGACTGTGAAGGCATTTCAGAACCCACTATGCTATTTATTTGGCACCCCGTAAGCTGATGTCCCCTGGGGATCTGACTCTTGGCGGAAAATACAGACCAGCAAAACCTCACAAAACACTTTAACTACTTCTACTAAAACATTTAAATGTAAACATTAAAGATGCTGTTGAAATCTGGTATTGCCTATGTTTCTCAGCTGAATTGAAAGAAATTCGCCAAATATAACATAAATTAATAGGACATCATGAACATTAGTATTGAAGTGAACTACGCCTTTAATGAGAAGTATGAGCTAAGTTATCATTACGTGACTTGGCAAATCAGACAAAGTACTGGTATGTTGCACAACATAAGTCATTCATGGTGTGTTAACAAGTTGACCTGTCTTGCTCAATTTTATCATCTCCAACATCTGAGATGTGGGATATCGGTTTACAACAAAAAATACATTCTGAAGGGTACGATTTTCAACCTTCAAGTAAAAGTAGTTTTTTCACCACTAACATATCACCACTTTGTTGATCAAGTTAATCTTGAATATTCATTACCTGTGGTTTCTGTATCAATATGGATCAAATACATCTTAAAACACAAAAATCCTTCTGAAGTGTAGTCATTTCATGACCTTTATTTGAATCTGGTGATATAATAAAACTTTAGGTTTCTCTGGTGATATAATTACAAATGACATGCAGTATCTGTGATTTAGTGTGAATACACCAATCCCCTTCAAAAATATAACATCTTATGTACTTCACTGTAATATGTATCTTATGACTGTCTACCGAAATTACCAAATACTTGTTACTAGGTTTCCAGCAACGTTATGTTATAACGTTATAACAGAGTATATTCAGGAATGGCTGGACAACTATATACTGTCAGAAAACCTTTTATTAAACTGAATGTAATTTATACCTTTAAATAAATTACATTATTGGTAAGTGTCTGTTCGGATCATTTAGAAAATCATTTTAATCTTAAGTTGACCGAGGATATTATCATTCACAACAATGACCTGGGAGAAAGCAAGGGAGGTATGAGGGATTTTGATTACTGGTTAGATGGCCACACTTTAATACGTTCTTGCCTTACAAGAACTAAGTTGATTTTGTGCTATTGTTGCAGGTTTTTTGTTATAAGTTCATTTTGTTAAAGTAAAAAAGACCTCAGTTGGTAATATGTGTACGTAAAAGCTCAGCACAAAATGTTTCCGATTGGCCAATGGCAGGATGGACCTCATTGTATCGTTGAGTCTTTTTTATGCATACAATTTTCTTCACAAACAAAAGAATTATCGTACAATCTTACAAAGCACTGGTTGTCATACACCCCATGGGTAACAGTCAAGCATTGGTGGCATTTACGATAAATGTTATAAAAAAATCCAATATTGTTCACGTAAATGTTTATTTTTGTTTTTTTTGTTGCTTTAATGGCTTTTATTTTAAATGAATAACTAAGTGCACACAGATTGATTGATTAATAGATTGTTTAACTTGACATGTTTTCCAAACATGGAAACATGTCTTGTCAATAAACAAAAAGCTACAGTAGTAACTAACATATGGCTAATGTTTTAAAAACAAAAAACAAATAAATACATATTTTTCTTTTAAATGGCATTGAAGTCATTTGATATTTCAATCTTTATCTGTGATGTTATTTACAATAGCTTATAAAGAAATTGTGAAAAGATAAAAAACTAAAGCAGTGGCAAAGCTGGCAAAATTCTGCTGTATGTTTTAATATAAAACAACCATTTTCATAGTTTTGGTTTAAGTGCTGATCTAAATTGGTGTCTTTTCTTTTGAGAATGTCTGGCACCTCCAGAGTAACTGAAACATAATGTGTAACTAAGATAAATCAATTCAGTATTAAATGTGGGGCCAGGCTAATGTAGCTCAGTGGTTCTCAGATGGTGTTTTGGGTAGTGTAGACATAATAACACATTACTGAATACAAGCAACATAAACATTTTCTGTAAGCACAGTATTGATGAGAAATAACTTCAGCCCATAAAATGTTTACAAAATTTGATCGTAAACGCCCCGGTTTAATTTGTGTCCTCGAGGAGACCAGGTGAGGACATGGGATGAGGTGCGTACCCCGTTTACCGGGCTGTTTATTGACAGGGACGTCCGGGGCTAATTCGGAAAGAGAGACTGAAACGTCTTAGACATCTGTGTCCAATGGCGGCAGGATCATGTCCAGGCAGGGAGAGAGGGAGTCCTGACTGTGCGTGGAGCTGATCCCCGTGTCAGAGTCTGTGTCTGTCACATCTGTAGGGGACAGGTTGTGTTTGAGTCTCACTGCCTGTGGCTGGGTTACAGGGCACCGGCTTTGGTCCATCACATCCCCAAGCCCGGGCAATTTAGGCCCGCCGTCCCCCACCTGCAGCTGACTCAGTTGGGAGGCCAGCTCCCAGCACGCCTGGTCCTTGGAGAAAAGTGTGGCATCGTATCGCCTCAGCTCCTTCTCCACCTCGGCCGTTTGGGCGTGAAGGGAGAGGCCGGTGCACAGGCCAAGCCTCAGTTCGGCCCGCATTCTCTCCAGTTCTGCCGCGTCCCAGCGGCGGCCTGCGGCGGACGTGACCCCGGAACCCGCCGTGGCCCCCTCCAACTGCTCCCACTGAACCTCCTCCTCTGGGACCGCAGGCACCACTAACATGGCCGCCGTCAGCTCGGCATTGATGTCGTGAGACAGCTGAGCAATGAGATCCTGGTGCCTCTGCACCTGCATCTCCATCTGAGCCACCCTGTCACATGTGTACTGGCACTCCTGCTGGAGCTCCTGCTCCGTGAGGCCATGCAGGCCGCCCGCGGTCTGGCTGGGACTGTGGTGAAAGGGGCCCGGGAACAGGGACAGGCCCTCGCCTGGAAACGCCTCGCGTCGACCTGCCTGCCCCCCCGTCTCCAATCGCTCCATCTCCGAGTCTAGCTCTCTCATCCTCTGGATCTGCTGCCGGATGGTGTGGTCTTGCTGGATGAGGAGCTGGACCATCCTGTCGATCTCCTCGCCGCCTGGAGACGATCCGGCCTCCCCATTCTCCTTGTGGATCTTCTCGAGTTTCCTGAAGGCCTTCTTCACCAAGCGTTTCTGCCTCTCGACGGGCAGCGCCTGGGAGTACTGGATGGGGCCGTGCCCCAACCTCTTGGCCCCCTTATCCCCTTTCAGCTTGGTCCCCTTCTTGCCTCCTGCTTGCGGGACAAAGTCGCTGGCCTTGACAAGGACGAACTGGACCAAGGATCGCTGATCTCCCCAGGCGTTCCACAGCCTGAGGATGCGGGTTAACGGGGGCAGGGCCCTCTCAAAGCCTTTCCAGCGCTCCAGCAGGCAGAAGTCCCTGGGGTCGCCGTGCAGGAGCCTCTTGCTCTCGGGTGTGGTCATGTGGTCATCCAGTAGGACCTGTACCATGTCGGCGCACGTTGTGTGTTTGGTCACCCCACACACCACCTTGTCATCGTTGCACACAGACACCTGGATCTCCTTTCCCGGCACAGTTTCCCTGTCATCTTTGTCTTTCGGCCTGGAATAGAGGAATGCAAAAACAAAATGTAAGAAGTCCACAGGGTTATGTTGGGTATAATTGAAACAACTGAACAGCAGGCCTGGTTTGTGACAACGTACAGCTATATATGAGCCAAGTTTCTAACATATATACAAGGCATTTCTAAGGTAACCAACCCACCTTTTGAGACAAGTCCATCTAAAACACAGCTGCTAAATACTTTACCATGCATTAAATGGAGAGAACACTCCCTGTACACTTTTCCTGTAGTCGTGTCAGTTTGTTATCCTAGAGAGCTTTGAAGGAAAGCACATTCTACGGTTTGTGGTCTCCCATTTAGGCAGTCGATGAGCAGGAAACATTGTCACTTAATTTGCTTCGATCTGATTCTTTTAAATAGTTACCTTTCGTCTTACGCATCACACATGAATGATTTCATTCAGTGCCATTTAACTCCAAAGCTCTCATTATCTTGTCGTCTGGACCGTAAAACCTAATAAGGATAAAACAAATCTGCTCCAAAATAGACTTTTTATTATATCCCTTATTTTACTCAATGTTTAATTCCTGTGTCCTTTACATGATTGCCTAAAACCAGACCAATGAACCTAATCCTCCTGACATCCTAACTAAGTGAATAATCACAAAGCAATAATCAAACCAGTGAACCTGCAGCATTTTGTGAAATAGATCTCTGGATATGTACAAGGAACTTCTTAATTTGGATTTTAGTCATGGAAGGAGGAATAATAATAGATTTGTGTCAGCAGCGGGAACAAGGACCAGCAGGACATCAGGTTCAATCTCCCTGTTTTGAACTATGCAGCTGCCAACACACTTTCAAAACATAGTTCTACAAAGAAACCATTCACTGTCATGAACAAATATTTTTCTTTCAAACGGAAAAATCCCAATCGCCACGGGAAACCATTAACCGTGACAACCAATCGCCACGGCCTTAGCGGCTTGATGCACGGAAGACACCGGCGCTTAGCGTTTTAGTTCACGCCAACGTAAAAACACAGGAGGAGCATTGTGTTAACTCTGAGCCGAAGGAGCTCAGAGGAATGTGATATGCGGGCAACAATGCAACAGGCTGGTTAATGGTTATGGAGACCCTTGGAGACGTACGATGGAAAGCAAATACCTGAGCTGTACAGAGAGGCCAAGCGATCTCACCGCCCCGCCTCCAGCATTCACAGACAATGACCGTGACGACTTTGACCTAACCATTACACACTTTATCTGCAGAATTAGGGCTGCACAGAATGTATTACTCATGTTCCACTGGAGAAACATGTAAAAGCTATGTTTCAATGTCATTTAAGAGCGCGTTCAAGGTCCACAATGCACACGTTGAATATAGCACTTATTACAACTATTAAAATAAGAAATCTAGCTCTGCCAACATCTCTCTTCCGCTCAGAAACACACTGAAAGACACATACATACATACATACATACATACACAACTCACAAATATTTTAGTTTGTATGTAGGGCCAGCAGTGCTGGAAGATAGAACACTGGAGGAAGGGAAGCGGCTGTGTTTGTACAGCAGGGCCACAATCATAGAAACACAGACAACATCCTGACAATTCTGCTTCATGGAACTCTAGCTGTGTCAATATGGAGAATGAGGTGTACACCCACTTCAGAATAAGTTGACATTATTTCCAAGTAATGTACATTTTTACAATTCTGAATGACATATACACAGTACTAGTCATTACTTCAAATATTAGGCAAGCAATATATACACACACATTTAGAAAGTGATAGAACTAGGGACCTGTGTAGAACGTTTCTGCGTCAATAAGTAGAACAATACGACTTGCTGTCTGTTTCTGAGGACAACCGTCGCCAAACGATAAAGTGGAGCAGTGCCAGAACACTCGTAGCACACCGTGTTTCGGGAGCAGGTTGTCTCCTCTCCAACTCAGCCAACTTCCTGACTGCATAAATACTTTCTAATTGTAAATGGACCAATGGGCTGATTTAATTAAAACAAAACAATAATCAGGACTGTACATATGACTAGAGTACACTGAATGTTATGGTTCTGGGCTGGAACATATGGGTGCAGTTTTAGCTTCCAAAGTTGATAAACATCATTGTATGGAAAACCTTTTGTAAAACACCCTTGGCACAATCTACAACCAATTAATCATAGCCAATTTACCATATCTTGGTTATATAACTTAAACAAAGTCCTTTCTGTGGTCAAATTAAAGCTGTGTCCTTCAATTTGTGCTGATTGTATGTGAAGCTTCAAGCCTAACAGTGTGAAATGTCTTTTGGAGCTCTACGTCCTGACTTAAGGTGTGCTTAAGTGATCTACATGAATCAGAGCCAGTGCACTTGACACTTGATCCCCGAGTGCACTGAGAGCGTAGCTGTAAGTCCATAAACACCTATGGTTGAGGACAAACCCTATTTGATTACACAGTCACATACAGTTTTAGGTTGCACATTTCATGTTGTAAGGCCACATGTAGCATTCATGGCTCATAGCACATTTCTGGTTCTTGTTCTTTAAAACAGGTAAAAAGGTTCTCGTGAAGTCGTCAATAAAAAATGTGCCTATTTCAAATGCATGCCGACGGATCACATGCTTCGGTTTGAAGTTCAAACGAGTCCTAACAAGTAAAACCAAATGATCCGCGCTCCTCTGTCACAACATGCTGACGGAGTGACACTATCAGGAATGGGAGGCTACATTGATAAGCTGTGACCGTCCTCCCTCCTTTTACACAAGTAAACATATGGGGCCACATTGTTAGCGAGAAACCTTTACAGGTTGCATTGTTTGTTAACACAAACAGTTAAAGTGCTGACTCTTAAACCAGGCTGGCGTAATACAAGAAATATTTTTGAATGTTTCAGTTTTAGTCCCGAACGTCGTCTGAGTACAGGAAGCAATTCGAATGGGCTGAGACAAAGACAGCCACCGCGGTGTATTCTCCACATGAAGTTAAGTGAATACACCAGCAAGACAGTTAAACCGCTAAATACTCCCAAAATGGAACCTAAAAGTAATATAAGACCTCTTTATCTTCCACTTGTAACATAAAACCCTTTCAATAAAAGACAAGCAACAACCAAATGAGAGTGGGAGCTGTATTGTACAGTGAGTGGGTCTAATCCTGTTTGTGTAAAGCCACTGTCCACAGACAGCTACTTGCCTACTCTAACACAAACACCCACTGTACACGGAGACATCGTGGGACCAACCTTGGGGAGACTAGGTGGCTGCATCCCAAATGCCACCCTAACCCCTCTGCTGTGTGTAGTGCAATAACATGATGCCCTAAATAGGTTACAGGGCGCAATTTGTGATGCAGAACTAGACTGGCTCCCAGTTCCTGGCTCTTATCAAAAGAGGATGAGGGATTTGGAAGGGAAATAACTTGACTCCTCTATCTAGGTTTGTTGATCTACAAGGATGACTCCCAGTAAGATCTGGGGGAAAATACAACATCCTCTAAGTCAGGGGTGAGCAAACTACGGCCCGAGGGCCGAATGCGGCCCACAAGGCGGTTCCATCCAGCCCACGGAAGGTAATAAAATGGTTGTGAGGGGAAATTAAAAAAACTCACCAGCACATTCTTATACATCAGTCAATATTTAAACTATTTACACATTGTAAGAGATCTACTGTACATACGTACTGTATGTTATAACTTTTCCCCTTTTCTGGCCTGCAAATAATTTATGATTAACAAATTACAAAAACAAATGTGGCCCTCCATTTAATTAAGAAATCCTTATGCGGACCCCAAGCCAAAAAGTTTGCCATCCCCTGCTCTAAGTCCTTTGTCCCTCCTCTATCCTGGGACGGCCCAGTGCCCAAATCCAATAAAATACTGTTTTATTGATCATATGCTTTATTGACCACAGGCACCAACAAACATTGAAACGCCTACTTATGGGATTGTGCGTTTGTGTTTGTGTGAGTCTGCGCACGTATGTGTTTAAACCTGATTTTATCAACTCGTGTGTCTGTGAAGTGTGAGTTTGTGTAAGTGTGTGCAAAGTAAAATGGGTGTGCATGGAATATTGGAGTGATGTTGCAAAGAAAATGTTATAAATATGTTGTTTACACTATCTAGGAGGGACGACACAGTCCCTGATTACTCTAGAAAATGTGTGAATAGATGTGGCATCTATGTTTTAATGGAAGTGCGTACAGTATACAATACATATGTTTCTGTTTCAGCAAGTTTAACTTAAAATGTCTGACTGAGGGTTAAGCTATGAATCTTGAAGAACATAACAAAACCTTTTCTCCATCTTACACACTGTACAATATACAGCACATGCAAGGGAATCTTTTGAAATAAGTATTTCTTTACCTTGCAACACAATTTATATTCTTTGCAAGTCTTCAAATAAAGTCCCAATTTACATATCTAGAGAGCCCAGCACTTGAGATAATTACAGTTGTAAAAAACATCTAATGAGGCAGTCTGAGCTAAACCGTTTGAAGATTTCACACAGTTAGACCAGACAGATGTACACACGCACCCGTCCTCAGCTGTGTGTGCAATTGAAATACACTAGTCCAAGACCAGTACCAAGCCCCAAGGGAACACCCAAAGAAAATGTGTACGGTCAAACACACTTTTCTTCACTTTGACTGACATAAAACTGCCGTTTTAGGGTTTAGGCATACCTTAGGCTTTTTCAGCCATAACAAAGCCTGTTCACTCAAACAGAAGTGACTTCACGTGGAGCCCGTGTAGAATGCTTTACCACATTACTGTACAGGAGCCCAGCACTCCTCAAGCACCTTTCTCACAACCTGGTGGCAGACTAGTTTGAGACCTGGGTCAGCATTAGAGGAAGACTTGGGGCCTAAAACCTTCTCACACATTAGCTATTTAAGCAGAAGTTGTTTCTCCAAAACTTTAAATGAACTAAAAGACTGGCGTTGGCTACTGATTAAAGACCTGCATCTACTAATAGGGCAACTCCCCCCACAGGTATGCTTGCAGTTCATAGGCCTCAGATGAATGTGGTGAACAACAGCCCTGTGTAAACAGTGGTGTTGAATAATCCCCAGCCTTAGACAAATCACAGCATGACAGCAACAACAAACATATTGAAAATTACATTTGAGAATCTTAAATAAACAAAAAGGGTACTTTTAACCAACATCGCTTTTGGCTAAACCACAAATCAAATCTTTTTTTTTTTGCCACCTTTTCAAAGTACACAGTGGTCTAGGCCTTCTGGGGCAATTAAAACATCAAACGGGTAACTGGGCCACTTAAGTAAATTGCTCAAGCAAATTATAAAAGTGTTGATGACAGGATCCTTCTTAACTTGAACCAGGAATGCTCTCCTAGTGCAATCTCAGGTAGACACGCTTCATGAGATACATCTCAGGTTTAATTACAGACTAGTCAGGTCAGCTCTTATTTTATCTCATGTAAGATGCATTTCTGTCTGGCTTCAGACTCCACGCCAAATACTGCAAGGATATTTTCCACAGAAATTACGTTCTGTATGATATAATTACGGCGTATGTTATAATCATACGAGTTCCACGTAGGACCTAAAAACTTCTCAAAGAAGCATCAATGTTCAACGAACGAAAGAGGCAATTTGACACGGCCTTTAGGGTTGGAACAAACCATAAGAATGGCTCATAAAGCAATAATCTGGGAAAGTGTTATGTTATTAATAAAATAATACATTATGTAATGCCCGGCTTGATATAACTCAACCACGCGCTCGTCTACTTTTTCTTATCTGCGATCATATACAACTACCACGTACTCACACAATCCACTTAACCATATTGAGATGGCCATTAAACCGGTTTACAACCCTCCCCCCCCAAAAAATTATAAAAAGTAACATTCCCAATCCAGAAGGAAAGCTATATTGAAATCTGGATAAAAGGCGATACGAGAAAGCAGAAAGCGGGTTTTTCATGTGAATAGATCAAACAAAAATAATAAATAATTATGTAATAGGCATCGATTATCTTGTTGGTCGTATGATAAACCTTAAGTTCATTTACGTAAAATAAGAAAAGCTGTTTTGCATTCTACAAACAATAGGAAACTTTTAAATTACCTGTTTTTCAAGCGCGCTTTTAGGAAGTTCTTTCCGAAGGGAGCCATAGTAAGCCGCAGAAAAATAATCGCAATCCAAAAATGCGTTAGTCACTGCATGTTGGGATGTCTTTTAGGAGGACTAGCATTACACTTGTTTGAGAAAAGTTTAACGTTGACCAGTCGGAACTCAGTCATAGCGCACTTCAGCGAGAGGCCGTCCCATCACACAGAGGGTGGCGTTTATGCAAAACAACATGCGTGAATCTTGGCTTTCACTTCAGTTCTTGCGCTTAAACTGAAGTTCTGGCCAAACAATTAACAATTAAGAATAACCAAAATGCAAGCGCAAATAGGTGTACAGAAGCCCATTCCCCACGCATGTGTTTATCACTGTTTCAGTTAAAGGCCATGCTGGAAATAGTGCTATAGCTATTCCAAAAAGCTGTAAAGTGTAGATAATCTACAATTACAACCCACTTTTCAGTAGTAGATGCCTTTAAATTTTTTCCTCACATAAAAGTAATGAATTTTGTTTTTGTATTTTATAGGGAGCTGACTAGGAGTAATATACAAGCAGAGAGAGACTAAAGGACGATAATTTGCTTGAGAGTGACGTCTAGCGGGGGTGCGCTTTCCTCACTATAGTATGGTCTACAGTAGCATAGGTACTACTCCATTTTAATTTATTCAGCAGTGTTTGTTTTTTCACAGCAGTTGTCAATATATTATTACACACAAGATGGTAAAAACTATTAGAAACATTTAGCTTAATGTTAAAATGAAAATGATACCATTCACGAAGCTACTACATCCTTCAAAAACACGAATGTGCCTTAGATCAATCAATCAATCAAATGTATGTATAAAGCCCTTTTTACATCAGCAGTTGTCACAAAGTGCTTTTACAAAACACCCAGCCTAAAGCCCCATTGAGCACCCAACAACAGGGTTAAAGCACTGGATGAAAACTGGATGAATTAAGCTTAATTTAAAACCATCTCTCTATCCCTACCTAACATATCTTCAGATCATTTTTAAAAAGTGGTACTGTGAGGCTGACTGAGACACCACAAGCTCTTTTTACAAACAAATCGGGGAACAATCTACTCACGTTCGTGAAAAGTAATCTAAATAACTGAAAACTGATAAATCACCTAACAATTCTCTGATGCAAGACCTTGATGTGTGACGTGTGTGTGTGTGTGGGACGGGGGGGGGGGGGGGTTACACTTGATGTCACAGTGACACAGCATCTAGGATCACAGAGGGACAATGCGTCTGGGATCGTGGGGCGAGATGGTGGGATGAGGGCTGGTGAAAAAGAGGTTCTCTGACATCATCCCGGCTCGTATAAAAGCCTACTGAGAGAATGGAGCCCACTGCTCGTCACTCCAGTCACTCCGCCTGAAGCCTGGAGGACACACAGACGGGGAAGAGATCACACGAGGAGAAACAAACCGAGGAGCGCATTCCTTGTCCGTCCCCCCTTCTCTCACTCTCCGTGTTTGACCCCTGACCCTGCGGACGTGCCTCCTGCTTTGCTAGCCGGATTCCGAGCGGGATTTTCTACAAGATGCAGACACAGTTGGTGTGTGTGCTTGTCCTCTTTCTGACCTGCGGCGTATTGTGTTCTGGTAAGCAGGAATATATCACCTTATATCCTTACCTCTTTATGTTAAGTGGATCTGTTACCATGTTGACCGGTGTGTAGCTTGTGTTGGTAAACAGTTAGGCTGGATTTATACCTTGAAATGACGGGGGACGGTTTCTCAGAGACCGGGGGAATTATTCAATTCCTCTCATATGAACCATAGTTTGGCAACAGGTGGTTTCACATATTCACATCCACTGATTACCCATCCATCCCAGGAAGGCTGGACTTACCTGAGATCATCTCTGGGATATAGTGAGTATTGTATAGATACTTTTGCTGGGTAGATGTTTTTATTTTTACGCATTTGTAACCTGCACATTATGAATGATGAAGTTATTTTACAACATAATTTTACTTTGGTAAACATCGTTAGTTGACTTTATTATAACAGTTGAAGCCTTTCTCATCCATTTAAATACACTGTATACTCAATATACCGTACTGCAAATACTCAATATACCATACTGAAAATACTCAATATACCGTACTCCAAATACTCAATATACCGTGCACCGGATTTCACTGAAGATACCGGCGCCCCCACGATGTACTCCGTCTGTTTCTCCCTAATAACCAGTCTCTGAGAGCCCCAGGCACATCAGGTGCTTTCATCATGGTCCCTACTCATGACAGCTCAATCACATAAGCCCTTTAATCCGCCCTGAAAGGAATATTACATTGTTCAGTGGAATCGATTAAGAACACAACTCTCACATGGAAATTAGCCGTAGATGTTTCTGTGGTGTGAATGTGGAGCCCAGAACCGCTCGGTGTTCCTGGCACAAGGAGCAGAAGAGATTCAATTCAACCTCCAATCAGAAGAGATTCAATTCAACCTCCAATCAAGGTTTGGTTATCTGAACTTCGTGACACACTCCAAAAATGTTACAAGTCATTAAGAATAGCAAGAAAACCTTTTCTTGATAGATTTCTCTTGTACGTTTTTGGCCAAGTCTGATCACTCATAATGGATTCATCTCTACTCTAATGTAATTAGGCTCAATCTGCACAACCGTTTACTAAAGTTAGATTAATCAGGTGTAGGCTATTATAAAAAACATTCGAGTCCAGGGCTGAGAAATGATGACTTCAGCGTTTGATGCCTATAAATACCTGTACTGTACTTATATATTTTTTATTGAATTCCCACTTCTATATTTTATGTGGCACATGCTTTTATTTTGATATAAGCGTATTGCAACCAACCTTTTTTCTAACTCTTGTTTTGTGTTCATCTGACAGATGTTGAGCAGGAACAGCAGGCCATTGAGGAGGAGTTATTGAGCAGCCTCTTTACTTCAAAGGTACCATGTTGCTTTCTCTGTGGCACCTGTCAGATCTGAAGTGTGTGTGTGTACATGTGTACGTGTGCAGATATTGACCCTAAAGTGTGTGTGTGAGTGTGTGTGAGTACATAAAGTGCAAGAGTTCTTTGACGGAGGCTGAGCATAACCTAATTCCAGATATGGTATTTTTCTCCCTATGCGTTTGTTTCAACGTGAAGATGTGGATTCTGTTTGTCACATGTCTTCGTGTTAGTCTTAAGATATGTTCTTTGATCATATTCATTGTATTATTTGATTGCAATGTTTATCTTCTAGTGCAGCGATAAATCTTTCAAAACCTCACTCTCACATAGATGTGCTCATCCTGACACAGGTGCACCCAACCGGCCAAATGGGAATCGCATTAAAAAGGGTTTAGAAGGCAGTCCTTCAGGTACAACATTATTGCTTTCTTTATATAGCCATTTATCATGAGAGATTCCCCTGTAGACTGGCTGGAGGAAATGAAGAAGATGCAAGTGGAACTAGTGGAGCCTGAAGACTGATTACCGGAGCTAATAGCATTCAGATGGTTCTGACAGCAACACTGTGGAACACTCACACACACGCACACACACATTCCCTACTCCCAACTATCCGGCTGATAAATGGGAGAAGATGAGGGAGACACAGGAGACACGACTTTGACAAATAAGCTCTGTGATTTACGACTCGTGGTGTTTCAGTGGTTCCTTGGACGGCTGACGTTGGTAATGACTCACCAGGTGACTGCTTGAGAAAGAGAGGAGAGGCAGGGAGGTCCTAGACCCCGGTGGGCAGGGAGGTCTTAGACCCAGGAGAGACAGGGAGGTCCTAGACCCAGGAGGTGCAGGAAGATCCTAGACCCCGATGGGCAGGGAGGTCCCAGACCCAGGAGAGGCAGGGGGGTCCTAGACCCCGGTGGGCAGGGAGGTTTTAGACCCAGGAGAGGCAGGGAGGTCCTAGACCCAGGAGGTGCAGGGAGATCCTAGATCCTGGTCGGCAGGGAGGTTTTAGAACCAGGAGAGGCAGGGAGGTCCTATTTTGTTCATTAAAATCAATTATGCATATTATAGGATATATTACAGGACATGATACAGGACATGATACAGGATATATTACAGGACATATTACAGGACATATTACAGGATATATTACATGACATATTACTGGACAGTTTGCTAATACCTGTGGAATTAGGATGACTATTGTTCCCAAGATTGGTTAACGACCTTCCTGAGCCTCGCGTTATTGGATCCCTCATATGACACTGACCAAGGATGAGTTTACAACAAAATCTAGGGCAAAATTACTGTTTCGTACAATTCATAGTGTACCTACCTCATGTCTCAACACTCAGTGTCTTAATAATCCGTTCAAATGGGAGCTCATTTGTTTTTAAGGGTGATTTTCCTACTGTCAACATTTTCTAAATGTATGTAACTCACAGCACTAGCCAGCTAGACTGAGACTTCCTTTCAGGCTCGTCTCTGGGGTTAGGGAATGTGCTCAGAATGCTCAGTAGAACACCATCCACCCAATGGCATTCCTCCCCCCAGGCCTGCAAATCCATATTTAATATCTAACAACTCCAATCTCAAAAAGAAAATAAGAGCATTGCCCTTCCATCCATAAAACAAAAGCTGATAGGTGAGGGGGATTTGAGGTGATTTAAAAGCGATTTTTTGCGGTTTCTCACGACTGTTTATCATTCTCTGCAACACCCAGGAGGGAGTCAGTGCCGTTTTCAGCCCAAGCGCAGGGGCCACGTGAGGCACTGGCAGGGGCCTTACACACCATACAACCCTGAGTCAGCCCACGCACAGGGGCCACTGGAGGCACTGGCAGGGGCCTTACACACCATACAACCCTGAGTCAGCCCACGCACAGGGGCCACTGGAGGCACTGGCAGGGGCCTTACACACCATACAACCCTGAGTCAGCCCACCCCCAGGGGCCACTGGAGGCATTGGCAGGGGCCTCACACACCATACAACCCTGAGTCAGCCCACGCACAGGGGCCAGCACAGGCACTGGCAGGGGCCTCACACACCATACAACCCTGAGTCAGCCCACGCACAGGGGCCAGCACAGGCACTGGCAGGGGCCTCACACACCATACAACCCTGAGTCAGCCCACGCACAGGGGCCAGCACAGGCACTGGCAGGGGCCTCACACACCATACAACCCTGAGTCAGCCCACGCACAGGGGCCAGCAGAGGCACTGGCAGGGGCCTCACACCATCCAAACCCTCACGTTCAAACTAGGTTATGACATGGTAGGTTTGAAGCCAGATGCAGATCTGACTGATCTGTTATCGCTGGTTTTGAGAGCGGGCACACACACCCACCGGAGAACTGGCGCGTCCATTTTTAGCTGCGTTTTCATAGTAGGATGTTCGTATTCGCTCAATGAGACTGACATGCCTGCATGTCTTCCCAGATGAAACCGAGCAAGCAGAGTGCCCCATACTGGCACGTGTCACTGGCTAATGTGTGCAGGATGGTGACCAGTCTGGTGAACAGCGGCTCGTGGACCCAACAGCCGTTTAACAGTGTGGAGGTCCTTGACGAAAGTCTCTCCTCACCACCCGGGGCCCTGGACCAGCTCCTGAAACTGCAGAACATCTGCAGGGTACTGCAGCCCAGAGAGGTGAGAAATGAACACACACACACCCAGTGTACTGCAGCCCAGAGAGGTAAGGGACACACCCAGTAAACAAGAACCAGAGCACCTGTGGCCTCCAGAGCATCACCTTGTCAAAAGTGTGTGCGGTGTAGGAAAGGAAACATACAACCCCTTGTCAAAAGTGTGTGGTGTAAGAAAGGAAACATACAACACCTTGTCAAAAGTGTGTGCAGTGTAGGAAAGGAAACATACAACACCTTGTCAAAAGTGTGTGCGGTGTAGGAAAGGAAACATACAACCCCTTGTCAAAAGTGTGTGCGGTGTAGAAAAGGAAACATACAACACCTTGTCAAAAGTGTGTGTGGTGTAGGAAAGGAAACATACATCACCTTGTCAAAAGTGTGTGCGGTGTAGGAAAGGAAACATGTGGTGGGATTTGTCATGTCATTATAAACTTTATAAACTGCCGAAGAGGCTTATCCTGTCTTTCTTCACAGCTGCTTGACAACCCTCAAGAATACTTAGAAGCCAACCCAAACAGTGACAACCCACTCAAAAGGAAATCCCCATATATTTTTAAGAGGCAAGTGAAAAACTCCAAGGCTCGTAGGCCGTACATTCTGAAGAGGAGAACATTTTACTGAACCACCGCCAGGAAGAGAAAGAAGAACGTATATTTTGTGGATATGTGACCGTATGTGTTATCTGTCGTAACGCTGCCATTGCTGTCGTCCTTGTGTCCTATTGATTCAGACCACATGTCAACACTGTGTCCCTTGATATTATGCCTACAATGTCCTCTACAGACAACGTAGGCCGACTCACGCTCCATAAGACGTAAATAAATAAATAAAAGTGAGCAAAAGCAGTAACTGTGAATCGTTCGAGGGACTTTATATTTATTATATTTATTTACAGCACAATGCGTTTATTTACTTTTTAATGTGATTAAACAATTCATATTTCAAAACGACTGAGACGTGACAAGTTTTTTTTTCAGAGAGCGCACATTAATTTGATTAATCTCACCGCTTTCTTTTCTAGTCACCTTTCAACACCCTCAGGGACCAGGTACCAGGTAGCATCACGTAGGGAACCAGAAGCTGAGACATGTGTATGCTATTAAGCCACAGGCTTATATTACTAGTGTGTTGCAGATTCAATCCAACACACAGTCAGGCAGGTGTGAGGTAGAAAGTCTCTATACAGACTCCAAACCTCTTCGATTAGAGATCACCAGAGAAGAGGACCTTGCAGCGGTTCAGGACCGTATCCGACGGACATTTGTCTGAGCAACATGCCCTGTGAATGGGGCAACATTCATCGCTCCAAGCCCTCTTTCTCCTGGTTGATACGTATGTAGGACATAACATATAGGCAAAAGAAGTGACACGTCGGTTTTGGATCTATTAGACCCTTACTTCTTCAATTGGAGCCCAGGGACCTGGAGTACATCTAGTTTTCTATTCCGCCTATTGCATTGCTCTTGTCGTTGCAGGTCTAATACAGTCCCCATTCCCATTTCTTGAACAAAACTAGCAGTAGTCTTGGCCCTGATGTTTGTAATTAAAAATCACTGACAGTAGGTTGGAAACCTCTGCTGGTCAAAAAGGTTGCATGTACAGCATGTTTTTAATAAGTCAAATGGGTGTGACTTTCAGTTTATTCTTCCTGATTACCCAGTCTTCTTGATCGCCCAGTTAGAATCACGTCAAACTACATTAAACTGATGGAATCCTTCTGTGGTGATGTCCATGCCCATATATAATGATGGAATGATTACAGTGGTGCGTCCTATGACATACTGTAACTGTCAGGACACGCTAAGGATTTTATCTGCATGGATTAACAGGTAAATTAAGTCTTAAAGTCATTCCACATTGGTGGGAGGTTCAGGAGCAGCAGTAATCGGGCTGATTAATTGCCACCTAACACTTTTCTGTACCATCACTTTTATTAAAATCTAACCTCTTTCTACTTGCTTGCTAAGGTATTTCTCTTCACCTTGCAATAGCACAGTGGTTATAATGGGAATGGGAATAACTCTTCTGTATTTTATTTAACTCAACATTATCTTGAAAGGCTATGTAGTGTATGAGGGTATATGTTTCTTTCTAGAAGCCAGCATGTGAGAATTGCAAACTGGTATGTAGTCCAACCAGACAACAGAGTGCACTGTACATTTCAGTCTTCTTAATCAGTCTTCTTAATAAACCGTTTTGTAGAGAATAGGATGTATAAAAATCAACCATACCTTTCATAGACACATTCAGTATATACATAAACATGAAGGCGGAGAAAAATTATGCCTCGTCTAGGACTACAATCATATCTTAATGGAGTTCTCCACTGACCATTGTCCTAGACTATGATTAATGTGTCTGCAAAACCAACCCATACAGTACATGTCCATTCATCAACATGTACCAAGTATGTATGAACACAGACAAACCAACAGAGGGCAGTATTATACAATGTACATTTTTACCTCAGCTGTTAAGACAGAATGAAGTGGATGGTTTGGGCCACTGAGTCCCCATTCTAAAAGTTAATCACTTAACATCACTTAACAGTTTAGATAACAATAAAGTATTTATTCAAAATCTACAACCCGTATTATAATTGACACCTGTATTATCACATTTGAAACATTATAATAATTGCTTTCTCGTGCTTTAGCAAACCTATTTAAATCAAGATTACACATCTGATTGTGCTCCCTTCCACAGGTATCAAGGGATTTATAGAATCAACAGTTGCATTTGTGCATCGGATCTCTATAGATCCCAATGGAGGTTACTAGGTCTCAAACCCAGAACAGCCTCACCATACTACCCAACGCACATCAGACGATACGGTCTGTAAATACATAAACATCTGCACACATACAGCAGTTCCGTTCCGGCCTGAGGCGGTGTGGTTGGGCCAAAGTCCAGCCCCAATGTACTCTTCAATTCTGCACCCATTTGGAGTTAGAATGCAGCCTGACAGTTAGAGGTTTGTCATTTGGTGCTGGGGACACCTCCTTGAATACCGGAGCTTCTTCAATTAGCGAATCTCTCATGCTGTCTCCCCCCGTCTTATTCCCTCTTCCTCTCTCTCTGCCAGTAAATGAAAGTCCTTCTCTCATCCGGACCAGGGACAGCTGATTCTGCCTGTGCGTGGGATCGGCACAAGGCAGTCAGATCAAGATAATGGCTTGTGAAAGAATGAGATTAGTTTCCTTTGTGAGGAATCTGATTGTGCGAATTGGATGATGGCATAACAAGGGCGACCTTGTTCCAGGGCCTACCCAGCCGCCGTGCGCCCAGATGGTAATTAGGCCGTCGTATGGGTACCATTACCCAACCCACCACAAAGGGGACAAGGGGATGGGCCGTGTCAAATCTGTTTATCGTCACGGAGACGACGGGCTTGACTGTCAATGACACATTTCCACACTGCGCGGACGATAGCAGGTCTAATTCCAACATCAGAGCTAAGTGACTGGCTCCCTGCTGCCTGAAGAACGAGCTGCACCGCTACCAGGCAGAAGGGAAAACGTGGAATTGCGTGGTATTGCATCTCTATAGTCTTTTTTCTTATCCTAATCTTGGTTTAAATCTCATGTACACCTCCTATCACAATGCTGCCCTAGTCTCAACCTTCATGTCCACATCCCATCACAATGCTGCCCTAGTCTCAACCTTCAGGTACACAACCCATCACAATGCTATCCTAGTCTCAACCTTCAGGTACACAACCCCTGCACAATGCTGCCCTAGTCTCAACCTTCATGTCCACATCCCATCACAATGCTGCCCTAGTCTCAACCTTCAGGTACACAACCCCTGCACAATGCTACCCTAGTCTCAACCTTCATGTCCACATCCCATCACAATGCTGCCCTAGTCTCAACCTTCAGGTACACAACCCCTGCACAATGCTACCCTAGTCTCAACCTTCATGTCCACATCACATCACAATGCTACCCTAGTCTCAACCTTCATGTCCAAATCCTATCACAATGCTACACTAGTCTCAACCTTCATGTCCACATCCCATCACAATGCTGCCCTATTCTCAACCTTCAAGTCCACATCCTATCACAATGCTACCCTAGTCTCAACCTTCATGTCCACATCCCATCACAATGCTTCCCTAGTCTTAACCTTCATATCCACATCCTATCACAATGCTACCCTAGTCTCAACCTTCATGTCCACATCCCATCACAATGCTTCCCTAGTCTTAACCTTCATATCCACATCCTATCACAATGCTACCCTAGTCTCAACCTTCATGTCCACATCCTATCACAATGCTACCCTAGTCTCAACCTTAATGTCCACCTCCTATCACAATGCTACCCTAGTCTCAACCTTCATGTCCACATCCCATCACAATGCTGCCCTAGTCTCAACCTTCATGTCCACATCCTATCACAATGCTACCCTACTCTCAACCTTCATGTCCACATCCCATCACAATGCTGCCCTAGTCTCAACCTTCATGTCCACATCCCATCACAATGCTGCCCTAGTCTTAACCTTCATATCCACATCCTATCACAATGCTACCCTGGTCTCAACCTTCATGTACACCTCCTAGTTCACTCTTACTTTAACCTCATGCTCAATCACAAACCATAACTAAACCTGGATTAATGTACACAACCCAGACCAACAACAATGTAACAAATAATGACCTCAAGTCCACAAAAAATCAGCAACTTAAATGAGATACCATTTGGCCTTAGATGTTTCTGTGACAAAGATTTGGCTGGTGGCACACAGGCCTAGAACCAGCCGGAGCTTTAAAGGTTTGGTTGAAGCAGGCGTTGTTACAAGCAACCAGACTTTGTTTTCCAGTGTCATCGTCATTGGACTTGAGTGTTGCTGTCATGCTGGGAACACATCTGCACAACAAGACAATGTCAGTGAAACACTGTTTACACAATGCTCTCTCTCTCTCTCTCTCTCTCTTAAACAGACACACACACACCCAGACACACATTTTCTCTCTCACTGGAGAAGGCTGATTTCCACAGACGTGCCTCCCACTCCGTGGCGTGTTGTGTGCTGACATTATAGAAGTGTCTCATGAAGATGGGCGTCGGTACACGTCAGGAAGGTGGGGGGCCATCGGGAGAGGAGGCGCCGAGCGCGATTGTGTGTGTGTGTGTGTGTTTGAGAGTTTGTGTGTCAGCCGGGGTGCTGTGGGATTTCAACAGGCCCATTGTGTCTCTTTGCAGGTGATAATTAAAACAACTCTACCCCCTCCCTTCCTCTTCCTCCCTTTCTCCGTCCCTCCACAGTGTAACGTTATTGCTCGTCCTTCAGCACGGAAGCGTCCGGGCCTGATAGTTTGGTCTTTGTTCCAGTCCCACGCGGCGGCAAACAGGCGTCGGGCTGCGCGGGTTTTGGAGACACACCCTGGGAGGAGAGGAGATATCCGCGTGCAGCTTGCTTGGCACCCTGACATTAATCTTTAATTAAGGCCCATTCAAATCAGAGTTACAGCACCGGAGTCAAACTCCGAGAGAGTGAAGGGTTAGATAAGAGAATGGCGCTCGAGAGTGAGTGTGTGTTTAATGTGTGTGCCCGTTTGTGGGTGTGTGAGCGTGATGAGCGCGGAGCGAGGTGGGGGAAAGGCAGAGCAGTTACAGCTACTGGTTGAGCTCATTCTGTCTCCTCAAAGTCCTGGGCCCATTGATCTGCAGGGGCATTAGCTCTTTGGCTAATCAGCAGACACTGATCTGGAGCCGTCAGGGAGAGAGGTCATGAATTGAGAAAGGAAAAGGTGTGAGGCCTGGTTGGAGTTTTTCTCTCCCAAAGTAATCTACTCGGCACATGAATATAAGATGAATCTACTCAAAGAATACGGCCTTTCTCAGCGCCTCTGCAGACTGCCATTTGTCTTCTTCTTTGATCCACCGGCAGCCAACCAGGTGGTTTCTATAGATTGTCGTGTGTTTTCATCACAGTCTTTTTCAAGCCCGGGGTTACGGTCAGCCTGTTGTTGGAAAGCCTTGCTATAGAGACCGGGCCTGCAAGTAGCTTCAACCACTAAGTGGCTTCATGAGTCCATTTGTGTAGTGACAGCTGTTCCCTCATGCTCAAATCTCTTCAAAGAAACGCCACAAAAAGGCCCCAACGCACAACTTGCACCCGTTTCATTTGGGATTAAATGAACACCTTGAATTGGGGGGGGGGGAAAGCAAGCAGCACATCCAAGAGAAGCACAGGGAATAGACCTAATTGTTCTAATTCATCTGTTCTGTTCCCCGGTGAGGAACCATATTGCATCGTGAAAACGGACTTTGGGGAAATTCTACTCAGGAAAGACGTACTGTACCTACTGCTAAGAGCCAAGTGTCCCAATTGGCACCCTACTGGCGACATAGTGCACTGGTTTTGACCATGACCCATTGGGAACAGGGCACCATTGGGGATGCGTGTGCAGCCTCCTCCCTGCGGCTAGATGTGTGCGCTGGCAACAACGAGACAGATGGGAGGTTTTGCACCTTTGTGAGGCAAAGCAAGTGGGATCAATTAGGCGTTCTCTTGCCGTGGGGACTACACCCTCGGAGGCAACAGAAGGCTCCAGCAACGCCCCAAGCCCTGTTCTTTTATCTGCACTTTTCCCGAAGACCTGGCAAATGCCACGAGAGAACAGAGGGAGAGACAGTGAGAGAGAGAGTGAGAAGAGCTAAAGTGAGGCATTTCTCTTGTTAATTCCACTTGATCTTTTATTTCGTAAGTATAACCCCTTGTGGTTGGTGTTTGGCAAGGATTTTTTTTTTTACGGAACACTGCGTTTTTGACTGAACACATGCCTCTCTAACATCCCCTTACCAGATTCGGTATTTTTGCAAAAATGCTAGACTAGATACTTGGCTGGTCCATGTAACCAGACTGGGCCAGTTCTTCCTCTGCAGATGCAGCTCACCATTCGGCTCCCTTCATGACATTTCAAAGGCCTGAATCTCTGAATCAGAACCTATCTTGGCATCAAAACCTACCTCTGCATCAGAACCTACCTCAACATCAAAACCTACCTCAACATCAGAACCTACCTTGGCATCAAAACCTACCTCATTATCAGAACCTATACCTCAGTATCAGAACCTACTTTGGCATCAGAACCTCCCTCAACATCAGAACCTACCTTGGCATCAGAACCTTCCTCAACATCAGAACCTACCTCGACATCAGAACCTACCTCGACATCAGAACCTACCTTGGCATCAGAACCTACCTCAACATCAGAACCTACTTTGGCATTAGAACCTACCTCAGCATCAGAACCTACCTCAACATCAGGACCTTCCTCAACATTAGAATCTTTCTCTGCATCAAAGCTACCTCAGCATCAGAACCTACCTCAACATTACACATTATCTTAGCATCAGAACCTACCTCAACATCATAAGATTTTTCTTCATCAGAACCTACCTCAACATCAGAACCTACCTCGGCATCAGCAGACACACCTCACAAATGTAATTACAAGCCAATCGTCCTCCCTGTCTGTGCTCTTCTCGCTTCTGCTCTTCTGCCTATCAGTCTATTTCCTCTTCACTTTTTAAGACTCTTGTTTTCCTGTGTGACTGTTGAATTCACAGTTCAAGTTTTACATTTATCTGTTACATCTGTCTCTTCATCTCTCTGTTCATGTATTTGTTAATTCTGGCTGTAATTGTAACAGTGAATAATTTATGCTTTTGCATAGTCCAAAGGTTTGGTCTTAAACAATTAAAAAATTAATCTCTTTTCCACTGACCTTAACCATTATCTGCGAGTTACTCCTCACAGAGTATCACGAGGCCCGGCAGTACTACATGTGAAGTGATGTGGGTCGGCTAAGCAAAAGAGGAAACTCAAACATAATAAGACCTGTATCAAAACAAACAAGGGTTGGTCCTCCAAATGTGCAGCGTCTTACAGCACTGTAGCAGAAGAGAATGAACCTCTACCGTGATGATGACAGGTCAGTCTTGTAAAACTGCAGAAGTCAGGAGCCGAACTGATCAAGAGGCAAACCAGGAAATCCGTACGATGCATATAACCCCATGGCGACACTTTACCGTTTCTATTTACACACTGCCAGTGGTACCATGGCAACCATTGATTTGACTGGTGTCGGCTGCAGCTGCATCTGGTGTACTTATTATGGGGTATTGGTTTTGACATGCCATTCTGGCAGGTCTCTAAAGTATGCATTAGATATGGTTGCCAAGATACAGTATGCTGGCTGCTGTGTAGACTCACCTCCTGTTTGGTTCCAGTTCACTTTGAAGAGATGGACAGGGTGGGACGAATGGCGAATAGTCTCCGTGTCTGGAAGGGAAAGTAAAGTGCTGAAAAAGTGCATTACCGGCAAGCCCGGCCTGAGGAGTCAGAAGGTCTGAATTTAAAACGGATTCCATAATTTTTTTTTTGCATTAAATCTATGCACAATTGTTCGCAATTTGAAAACAATAACAACAAATGTATCGGCATTCAAATCCTTTATGCAGTACTTTGTAGAAGCACCTTTTTCAGTGATCAAAGCTTCATTGGTTTACCTATACCAGCTTTGCGCAGCTTGATTTGGGCAGTTTCTATCATTCTTCTTTTCAGATTCTCTTAAGCTTTTTCAGATTAGATAGGGAGCTTCAGTGATCCGCGGTTTTCCTGTCTCCCAAGAGTTGTTCAATCGGGTTTAAGTCCTGGCTTTGTCTGGTCCACTCAAGGACATTCAGTCCCCAAGCCACTTCAGCATTGTCTTGGCTGGATACTCTAGATTGTTGTGGTGCTGAAAGACTAATCTTCACCCCAGCCTGAGGTCCTGTGTCCTCTGGAACACGTTTTCTTTGAGGATCTCTCTGTATTTTGCTTCATTCATCCCTCGCTCAAGCCTGACCAGTCTCACAGTCCCTGCCACTAAGAAGCATTTGCATAGCATGTTGCTCCCACTACTATGCTCAGCTGTAGGGATGGTATAAGATAGGTAACGATTGGTACCTTGGTTTTATAGCAATTGGCATTCAGGCCTAATTGAGAGAACGGCAAACTGAAAGCATAATCTTTCCCTCATGTTCTCAGAGTCCTTCTGGCATAATTGAATACTGCTGCAGAGACCTTCTCTCTGGTTTTCCTAAACTGAAGCTATGTTAGGGTGGGAATTGGGTTCTTGGTCACCTCCTTCACCATGGAACATCTGGCCTGGTTACTTGGTTTAGCCGAAAGGCCAGCTCCAGAAAAAGTCCACTGCCTGTCCATTTGTTATGTTTGCTTGGGAAAATACTAATATTACAATAAGAACAGAATGTATATCCCCTTTAAGCAAACGTTTCTAGGCAAGTGTATGTAAACTAACCAGCCATTATCATATTCAGCACAACATTTTTAAGTAAAACATTTTGTGTTACTCAGTTCTTACTTAATTCCCAGGTCTACCTCTGCATTACACACTCATACATTTTCTATATTGCCCATAATGGACACTACTATGAATGGGTCCACAATTCTCAGCACACCTTCGAAACCACATTGTTTTACTCAACGTCCGACATCTGCATTAAAGCATCTATTATAGTCCCAAACATGCAAACACATTTTGCAAAAGACCACAGAGCTGAAACACTGTTTGCACCAAAGAAATGACCATGATGATGAAGCACTACGATTTTGAAGACAAAAGGACGGGGTTTGCAGATGCCAGGCTTATTGAAGTTGCTGAATGCAGCTTCCACATTGGTCAGCTTATGGAGAGGCCAGTCTCCGAGTGTTTTACTCATGGAGACTGGCCTCTGAGAATAGGCCTTCTACAGAAAAGGAGGGTAAGGTATAAAATATCCAAAAGAATGTCTTTGAGGCTGTCTGACAACTCGTGAATATGATCCCAACCCATTAGGTCTTCCAACCACTGCTACTTTCTTCTTGATGATGACAGCTGAAGCCTTGAATGAATTACTGACCTGCGAAGGTTAATCACTTTGAATGTTTTTAACTTACATTTTTCATTACGATTTACCACTGATGCTATAAAGGTGTGATATAATACTAGAATGACAAATTTAAAGGCAGTTAAAACTCAGAAAACATGAATATTAAAGTGAATAATGTATTGATTTTGCTTTGGGCTGTAGTGAGATCTGAGTCAACGAGTTGCTTTCCTTCTCTTGCTGAGAATTCAGAAGAACAGCAAATGCCACACCAGTTATCTTCATCATGTGCACTGTGACGAGGATAGCCAAATTTTATTTTAAACATTTCTGTACCAAAACATGTTCAGGCAAATACATTAATACAACACATACTGTTTTAATGCAAGATCCACTTGTTCGAAATAGTTCTCTATAGCTTCTCATTGACGAGGAAATACCATTATCATGCCTTATGGAATATAATGACTCATGACTTGGGCAGTGTAATTTCCACACAAGAAAGTATTTCTTCCTGTTGTCTTTTAGGGAATGTAGTGGTAGACATTAGTACTAGTAGATTTTCCAAAGTCAATGCAATTCTCCCAAGAATAAAGGCATTCATTTTGTTGAATCTAAATCGATTAGAAATACAATAGAAAATGTAAATTGATACATTTAAAAAAATATGGAATTGTACTATCATATTGCACTGTAAGACAGAACATGTCAGAAAAAAATACAACACAAAAACTAAGTCTCAACTCTTCACTGAACAAGATAGCACAAGTGTGATTTAACCTGTTGTAAAGTAGCTAGTATTGTTAAGCATCGATTCACAAGCCAAGAACATTTTAAGCCAAGTTTAACTACTGTACACTGAACAACAAGATTATAGATCCTGGAATATAAAATTATACATTTACCCACTTAAACCTTGGTGTTCAGATGCATGCACCTTTGTACACTCGCAACTAGAAGTCAACACTTCCCAACCATCTAGAATGTCCATGTTCTTGTTATTCATAAATTATGGGGAGATTGACAGAGAGTTTATGGATAGCATTGCTATGGGTCTACTTGAAAATGTCTGTGTAGATATATTTGTGAATGTATATATACAGTGCTTTTGGAAAGTATTCGTATTCCTTCAGTCTCTCGACATTATGTTTTTTAATAAGTCCTAATATATGATTGATGAATATACATTTTGCCAAAAATCTACTCACAATACCTCATAATGACAATCAATTACAAATTAAATCTATAACCCAACAAAATGTGGATTAAGTGAAGGGGTCTGAAACTGTCCAAAGACACTGTAATTGATAAATTATTTAATGATGAACATTTCTTACCATGAAACGCACTTGGACTCGACTCAAAACTATTAGATATTGCTGTTTGGAGACAAGATGCAAAAGGGGAAACAACTGTACCCATGAGTTAGCTAACACTTAGTTGAGAAAAGTTCTTCAGATTTCTGTTTCCCCCCAAGATTTAAAAGCGTCAATACACCTGCGGCATGCAGCTTGTTTTGACTCAAGCGTTTCTTCAGTGTGGGCAAACATTTCTCGAAAAGAATTACCCATGTTAAACCTCCTGAGATTTTTATCAGGGATCTTGTAATCACAATCTCTACCCCTGGGATTTGATTTCAGGAAAAGCATGAATACATCTAACAAGAGATAGCATGTATCATTGGCTTACGCTCTATTGTTTAATGCAGTAAGTACATTAACCTGATTAATTGGCATTGTGACTTACTGTTCAGAACAAAACCATTTCAGATACAGTGGGGCGAAAATGTATTTAGTCAGCCACCAATTGTGCAAGTTCTCCCACTGAAAAAGATGTGTACATCATATGTACACTTCAACTATGAGAGACAAAATGAGAAAAAAAATCCAGAAAATCACATTGTAGGAATTTTTATGAATTTAATTGCAAATTATGGTGGAAAATAAGTATTTGGTCAACAACAAAAGTTCATCTCAATACTTTGTTGTATACCCTTTGTTGGCAATGACAGAGGTCAAACATTTTCTGTAAGTCTTCACAAGGTTGTCACACACTGTTGCTGGTATTTTGGCCCATTCCTATATGCAGCTCTCCTATAGAGCAGTGATCTTTTGGGGCTGTTGCTGGGCAACACTGACTTTCAACTCCCTCCAAAGATTTTCTACGGGGTTGAGATCTGGAGACTGGCTAGGCCACTCCAGGACCCTGAAATGCTTCTTACAAAGCCACTCCTTCATTGCCCGGGCGGTGTGTTTGGGATCATTGTCATGCTGAACGACCCAGCCACGTTTCATCTTCAATGCCCTAGCTGATGGAAGGAGGTTTTCACTCAAAATCTCACAATACATGGCCCCATTCATTCTGTCCTTTACACGGATCAGTCGTCCTGATCCCTTTGCAGAAAAACAGCCCCAAAGCATGATGTTTCCACCCCCATGCTTCACAGTAGGTATGGTGTTCTTTGGATGTAACTCAGCATTCTTTGTCCTCCAAACACGACGAGTTGAGTTTTTACCAAAAAGTTCTATTTTGGTTTCATCTGACCATATGACATTCTCCCAATCTTCTTCTGGATCATCCAAATGCTTTCTAGCGAACTTCAGACGGGCCTGGACATGTACTGGCTTCAGCAGGGGGACACGTCTGGCACTACAGGATTTGAGTCCCTGGCGGCGTAGTGTGTTACTGATGGTAGGCTTGGTTACTTTGGTCCCAGCTCTCTGCAGGTCATTCACTAGGTCCCCTCGTGTGGTTCTGGTATTTTTGCTCACCGTTCTTGGGAAAATTGTGACCCCCACGGGGTGAGATCTGGCGCGGAGCCCAAGATCGAGGGAGATTATCAGTGGTCTTGTATGTCTTCCATTTCCTAATCATTGCTCCCACAGTTGATTTCTTCACACCAAGCTGCTTACCTATTGCAGAATCAGTCTTCCCAGCCTGGTGCAGGTCTACAATTTTGTTTCTGGTGTCCTTTGACAGCTCTTTGTTCTTGGCCATAGTGGAGTTTGGAGTGTGACTGTTTGAGGCTGTGGACAGGTGTCTTTTATACTGATAACAAGTTTAAACAGGTGCCATTAATACAGGTAACAAGTGGAGGACAGAGGAGCCTCTTAAAGGGGAAGTTACAGGTCTGTGAGAGCCAGAAATCTTGCTTGTTTGTAGGTGACCAAATACTTATTTTCCACCATAATTTGCTAACAAATTCATAAAAAAAAAATCTGGATTTCTTTTCTCATTTTGTCTGTCATAGTTGAAGTGTACCTGTGATGATTACAGGCCTCTCTCATCTTTTTCAGTGGGAGAACTTGCACAATTGGTGGCTGACTAAATACTTTTTTGCCCCATTGTATCTTTATTTAAAGAAGTGAAGCGCTTCCACATTGTAGTATATATGCGTTTGTTCCAGTGGTCAAATTAACCCACAGACTGGTCTGTATAAAAACCCACAACTAATACCCGAGCAACCCATCTCACAAGTATTCTGTTCAGAACTAGAAGAGTGTGGGAACAGGAAGAGTATTGTAATTAAAAACACAGTGTAAATGTTGCTATGGCGTTTTTTAATTAAACCCCGTATTTCCTTACAAAGTGTTTTTTTTATTAGCAAAGTTCTCAGGGGGTCTTCATATGAGCTTAATGGGTAAGATGTTGGGTTTACATGTAGTAAAACCTTTGACCAAAATAAAAAGGATGTTATTTGAGGTGATTTGACACAAGGAAGCTCGAAATTAATGGATTACAGCTAAGGAAAATCCCTTGATCTGTGATTAAACAAGACGCAATGGTAAAACAGCATTAAACAGTAGGTATAGCATAGTAAGTTTGAAAACAATATTAAAATAAAAAAACCACTGGAGGTTTCTGAAGCATGCCTTCAACTCCAAGTCCACCTTTATTGTTTCATCATAATATTGGTATAATGTTTGCAAACATTCATCTCTTAATTTCATTGCACTGTAATGACTTGTTGAAGGCGCGGATGCTGTTGAGTTTTTAAGAGAGTTTTGTATCAGAGGCCTCGTTCCACTTTCTACTGGAAACAAAACTATGTAAAAAAATTGAGACGAGGTAACTTTTCAAAGCAGATACTTCTTTTCATTCTCATTGAAGAATTTACTATATGTATGTAATTATCTTAACAATTATCAGTCACATTTTGTTAATTGATATGAATGTACATTTTACAGCCTGTGGCCTTCTTGCTAGATAAAGTAGCTAGGGATCAATTTGTCTGTACCGTACCAAATCACAGGACATAATAAACCATGGCCCATGGGTACAACGCAGACTATCATTTCTTTCTTCCCATATTGTGAAACATTTTGAAGGCAAGATACATTAGCGCCTGCAAGGACAACACGGGGGAAAAAGAGGGAGAATTGACTTCCGACGCCTGCCTCAAGCGGGCTGTTGTTTGCTGGTGTGGAGAGCAGAGTGAGCGCCAAACACAGACCAATTTGCCGCGGCGAAATTGTGCTGTGGCGAAAGATAGGGAAAGGTCAGGTCCACTCCATTCTTCACGGTGCAATCCAATCTGAGCTGTTAGAGAAGATGGGCGAAAACAAACATTGTTCTCTCGTCAGCGGCTATGATGGAACAGACAATGCCGGGGAAATAGCACAGCTCACAATGCCGCGACACAACGGATGCTTCGATAGGAGGGATTAATGGAGGCCTAACTCAAGTCAAGCCCTGACACCACTGATATATGTGGCGAAATAATTACCATAATAATTCTTGTAGGGTCCCTTGTACAGGTTGAAGATAAGTATGAAGCAACTGAATGGGGATATTTAATGATACCAAGGCCATTTGGAGCGATGCCACGTTCCCAGGGCTCAGCATGCCCACAGGGGCGTCATTTGTTAAGCACACTGTTGAAAAGCCCAGGGCCCACAGATTAGTTTGGAAGTGGAAAGAGGAATGGACGGAACAATAAATGAACAAGATGAGAGGAAATAGCCAACAGATCCACAAACTCCCATCCATAACAACAGGTCACATCCTTACAAGGTCAAACAAACCTTAAGAATATTTTTGATGAATCCCTAACTGTAAACTGCTTAAAATATACTTTCTGATATAAAAAGTTAATTTTTCTGATAAAAAATGAAATAAATACAAATAATACAAAATGAAACAAATACATGTGTAAATAGAATATCAAATAAATAAATTATTAAATAAATAAATACAATATGAAACTAATTAGTAATCCAACTGCTGTCTACATGGTATCATGACAGTTTTGAATAGTTCTCATTGACTGGGCGGTTGTGTAGTCCACAAGCTTATACTCCTAATGATCAGCCATTCTTTCTGACTGGCAGTCACTACAATACGTACACACTCAATGTCAAAAGCAATCTTGTGGTCTACGTCTTGGACCTCAATGTTGCCATTTTTAAACTCCCCTAATGTGATGTAGGAAGAACACTGCCTTCCCCTCTTTGTTCCCACCAGCTTCTCGCCAACTTCTAGAGCTCCATGGTGTAAGATATCATTCTGACGATCGTCCGTTCCTGTCACGATTTTTATCTTGCTAATTTTAGTTGATCGGTTAAAAACTATAACAAAGAAGTCTCCGGTAGAGGGGGGCTTCCCCCAAAAATATTCGTCCACATTGCTGTAAGCCTTGGTGGCATCGTAGTTTTCAAATACATTGATATTTGTGTAAAGGCTGGCGGGGGGGTTGTCAGGGATGTCAATGGAGTCCTCTTCAAAGTCATCATCCTTCAACTTGTTCTCTGCCCCCTTATAGGATGAGTAGTAGCCCATGTGCTGGAACAGGGAGGGCTTGAAGCGGATCACATCCTTCTGGGCCAGCAGGCCCCGGAAATGAATGAGGAGCCAGTCGCAGGGCATCTCCTGGTAGAACATGAGCAGAAAGTGGGCCAGGCGCGGCAGATCTCTTGAGTGGTAAAGCTTCCCTATGTAGCCAAGCTTGGAAAACTCCAGCATCACCCAGTAGGAGCCTTGCCTGGAGGTGACCACCTTCTTCATGGATGTCAGGAAGTTCCGTGAGCATCGCACATCGTCCTCCAGCATCATGTAGAAATCCGAGAGATTAGTGCAGAAGTTGAGCAGGAAAGCGTAGTCCACGTTCTGCTTGGAGCGGAAGCGCACCCTGTCTTCCGGGTCATTGTAGTTCCTTTTCAGCCCATCCAGTGATGGGTAATATTCCTCAGGGGCGTGGATCACTAGGAGACGTCCAGCAATGATGTGGTGGGCAAACTTCCTGGAGATGTCCTGCACCAGGTTTTCACACCAGGCCAGATCAAAGTCTGCCAGGTGGACCACCACCACAATCTCTTTCAACTCCTCATAACTGGACTGGTCAAAAATAGACTTTATTGTCTCCATGAGGTAATTTCCTCTTTTTCTTTTGACAGAAGACAACCCAATGGTTAGATATTCTGTGAACAAAAATACCAATATTACTAAACTGAACATTCAAAATATAAACAAAAGAAAAATTTGTAGCAGGGTGTTTTACAGGGATTTCCAAGGTTAATTTTAAGATTTGGCTACATAATATGAATTCTGTTCTGATATAAATTTAGATATTTTGAATCTAATATAACTGCTATTGTCTTCATCCAATGTACTAAGAATTTACACTATCTAATTGCAAAAACAGTTTTGACTGACAATAATTCATTAAGTATACAATAATAATGTTGTACTCACTCTTTCGTGGCATTGGGTTCCCTGCAAGATAACGGTATGTGACATTTATGGTTCCAGAGAAATTAGTGAGGTCTCTAAAGGTGTGAACATATCTCTCAGTGTTAGGAGGATGTATCGACGTTTCTCTCAGTTGTCTTTTATCCTCTTCCTGCAATGCAGAAGAAAACAACTGATCTGAGATGAAGATTTAAAACGTGTATGCCAAAAAAAACTTTATCTCGTCACATCTACACATGAATGCACCAAAGAATGTCCTAGGAACATAACTGAAATCTGGATCTACACCAATTACATAGTTTGGTGTAGAAACTCCTAAAGTAAGATTTGACCTGAATAAGTCCCGCTTCAAAGGACAATTCATCTATGAATGTTTTATAATGTCATTATGTAGCTTGCTTTTATTAGCACAAAATAAATACTACCATCTCGCTATACTGTATGTGCATTTAATGTTTTAGAATTGCGGCGCACGGATGTGAAATAATCACCATGGTTATGACTAAGTTGGTTTGGATAAAAATGTTGTCGTAATAGCACATACTGAATATGGATGTGGCTATAGGGCCAAAATATCACAGGTAAAGTCTGTTCTTAGGCCCCAGACAGTGTGAGGTGCCTGGGTACAGCCTGGGTACAGCCTGGGTACAGCCTGGGTACAGCCTGGGTACAGCCTGGGAACAGCCAATAACTGTGGTATTTTTACAGACACTACCTACCAATTTTCAGTTGCAAACAAATACTCTACAGCTCAGACAGCAGGATGAAATCCCCATGCAATGGGTGCAACAGTCAAGAACCACTCGTCTGCAGAATCAGTGTGATGTTCTAATATTTCGAGCACTGTGTAATGTATTCACAATGCTTTTCTTTCTGAAACTTTTTGGAAAGTAAAAAAAAATACATAATGGTTGACATAAATGTTTACATTAGTTTGTGTTTAATCTTAAGCCTTTAAAGATACGTGGAATGAATCACCAAAAGGATCAGACTGAAAGTATAGCGTAATATGCTTATTAATCAAATAACGATGGGAGAAACATTCTGAGGTTCTCCAAAAGGTTCAATGTGATGAACCTCTAAAGGACCTTTTGTTGCTAGAGTGTACATAGCCAGTTCGTCCTATTCTGTTAAATGTTTTATTGTAAAAGAAACAAAGTCATATTTAGAATTCATATTCTCTGCAATATTATGTGTGGATCCCAACATCAGGGAGAAATCAATGGGAAAAATGGTGACCAGTTAAACATTTTTAATGAAATTGTTTATCCAATTATTTACCTGCAGGTCAGTTCAGCCTGCCTTTCGATTCAATTTGAGGGAAATGGGGTTGGATGTTCCCTTTACTACTCAAGGCAAGACATGTAGAAACAAATCTCACCAGGACATATCCATCCTCAATGTATAGGTTGAGAAAGAGCAGAGAGGTGATCAGGACCCCCAGGAAGGGGATGGTGGAGCGTTTACGGAAACACCTCATCTTGTCCAGGGACTTCCACACTAGCCTCATTATGGAGACACTCTCATGGATCTGCAGGAAGACAAATAAAAGACGGATCTGTAAAAAATAGACATGGAAAACGGCCTACAGACTTCCAGCAAATGGAGGGGTTTGATTCATTTCCTGTTTATTATCATAATCTATTAGCATCATCTTGTTCTACTAAAATCATATAAGTACCCCTCCACCAATTCAAGGCATGTTGTGGAAAATGGAACACTCAAAGTAAAATGCGAGTGACAAAAACCCAGCATTAGTCAAGTAGATAAAAACAGGTACCATCAGAAATAGATGAAAGAATACTAAAATTGAGATACAAATATAACAACAAATCCTTGTTTTTCTAGACGTCCGCTATCTCCTTTCTGCCACTCCTAGAAAGCCCCCAGCAATGCATAACGAATTACAAACTAGCTCTAAGCTTGGTTCAATGACCACAAACACATTGATCATGAGCCCCAGAAACCCAGCTCACCTGGGAATAGGCCGGGTCAATACCTCTCGGTTCCGGCTCTAAAACGGACTCTAACAGATACATCAGGCCCACCCATCCGGGCTCCATGCAGGATACTTATTACCCCTGGTCATGCCTACTGATGCAGTGTTCACACAGTCTTCGCTGTGGTATATAAGAATGTAAATACAATTAAAGCAGAGGTAGCCTCCTGAATAACAAAACAAACCCTTTGAAATAGCAGGAACTAATACACCCTTCATTCTAGCAGTATGATTTATGATGGAAGCCAAAAAAAGCAAACAACACCTGCCAACAGTAAGTGAATCAATTAGTGGGCAAGAGACACATTCATATTAATAATATGATCTTGAGCCAAACAAGGAGCTGTCTACCTGTACACTGAAAATAATGCACGTTACGATCAACAAGATTCAATGGCATCATGAATGATAAAAGAAAATCCCTCTTGGGTTGTCTCTCTCTCCCTCCCTCCCTCCCTCCGCCTTCCTATCTCTCTTCCCCCCTCTGTCTTCCCATCTCTCTCTCTCTCTGTTTCCCTACAGCTTACAAAAAGCGTGCGGTCGTCCTCTAGTTCAACATGGGAACTCAGTCCGTGCAATTTCCTGTGGGGCAGGCTGACCCTACTAGTGGAAGTAGGTTTGAGCAGATGTGGCCTAGTGTGATTTCAGGAGGTCTCATTAGTCCTCACCAAATGTTCCTCTCCACCGCGGGTAACTGACATCAGCCAAAACCGTTTCAGTGTTATCATGACTTCCCTCATTAGTAGCGGACTCAACACCAACACCTGAGAACACTACACCAGTAGGATCTCATTTGATCATCTTTTCTTGTCAAAGTCCTCCTCCCATTCCCATTTTTTTTGTTACCTTTTCATAACAATATGTTAAGGTTAAGAAAGCCAACAAATGAAACAAAATACATTTGACCCAGGCCACAGCAGATGGAATTCTACAATTACACAACTGGGCAATTTTTGAATTTTCTGCTTCATGCCAGCTAGGTGGTACAGTACCCAGAGCACTGGCTTTGGTGTCCTGATAATTCAGGTTGGGTAAGCACTCAGTACTGACCGTTTTTCTGTGCCCCAAACCTTATCCGAGTCCCTATACACAATTGCACTGAGGGCGTTTGATAAAAAGCAGTGTTCTACCGAGGGAAAAGGGTACATTTTGGAAAGCACCCCTTTCTAAGTTAGGCTTGGCAGAGAGAGGATGCTGAGGACAAAGGGGAAGATGTGAAAGCCTACCTCCCTCTCCGCTCTTCCAAGGCACACTCAACGAGCTGCAGTGGTAAGGATGCGCAAGGAGCCACCATGGTTTGTGCTTTCACATGTTTTGGTCTCAGACTAGGTGCGCATGTGCGTGTGCTTGTGTGTTAGTCTGTGGTTTTGTGTGGGTTTTTAACAGGCTGTTTCACCGGCAGTCAATAACTCCCTCGGCCTTCCAATCTCCCAGCTGTAATGCTGCAGCAGGACACACCAGACTCTTATTCCGTGGAGGCTGTTAAGAAGCTATTATAAACCCTAGAAGACAATGTGAAATGAACCAGAGGCACAGCGCTGACCACTCATTGACAAACTACTACCCATGGTATTGTAGAAGTAAAGACCACTGATTGACAAACTACTACCCATGGTATTGTAGAAGTAAAGACCACTGATTGACAAACTACTACCCATGGTATTGTAGAAGTAAAGACCGGTGATTGACAAACTACTACCCATGGTATTGTAGAAGGGAAGACCACCCACTGACAAACTACTACCCATGGTATTGTAGAAGGGAAGACCACCCACTGACAAACTACTACCCATGGTATTGTAGAAGGAAAGATCGCTTATTGACAAAATGCATTATATCAGCACAGACCACTAATTGATAAACGACTACCCATGGTATTGTAGAAGGGAAGACCACCCACTGACAAATGACTACCCATGTTATTGCATCAGCACAGACCACTAATTGATAAACTACTACCCATGTTATTGTATAAGCACAGACCGTTGATTGACAAACTACTACCGATATTATTGTAGTAGGAAAGACCGCTGATTGACTAACTACTACCCAAGGTATTGTAGAAGGAAAGACAATTTATTGACAGATTACTACCAATGATATCATAGTGGTATCGCTCTTATTTTAAGAAGGACTGGCTGTCAAAGTGCGTGCCTCGCTCACACGTGGAGAACATGGTTAAACAATTTTGAGAACCTCCACATTCGCTGCAGAGCTGCATACAATTTGACAAAATACAGAAAAAACATTTATAGGTATACATAAAGGCCCGGACCCACCAAACATACTAAATTCGGGAAGTTTTATTGATTCTGACAAATGACATAAACATTTATTGTGCTGAATGTGGGTTGTAAAGGTCAGACTCGTAACATCTCTTTCCCAAAAATCAACATGCCTAATTAATGCATTTGCTACGACCCAACAATGGAAGGACTCCACATCCCTACGGTTGCTAGGCTGGTATCTAAGAAAAGGTCAGCTGTGACCCATTTATTACATGTCAGCTCCATGAACAGTTGTTTCTCTTTATTTACCAAATTCCACACAGTTTTATTGTAGCGCTGAAATAGGGGGAGAAGCATAATCTGTAGAGCTCAACCGTGTTATTCCAGACTTAGGAAGAGGTGTAGAGCTCAACCGTGTTCTTCCAGACTAAGGAAGAGGTGTAGAGCTCAACCGTGTTCTTCCAGACTGAGGAAGAGGTGTAGAGCTCAACCGTGTTCTTCCAGACTGAGGAAGAGGTGTAGAGCTCAACCGTGTTCTTCCAGACTGAGGAAGAGGTGTAGAGCTCAACCGTGTTCTTCCTGACTGAGGAAGAGGTGTAGAGCTCAACCGTATTCTTCCTGATTGAGGAAGAGGTTTATAGCTTGACGGTGTTCTTCCTGACAGATGAAGTGCTGCACTTTGACAGAAACAATCCAATAAGAAAGTCTGAGAAGTTCAGGCACACGCAGAGAGTTCTGAATTGTAAGGTTGTTCCCTTTGGAGGGGCAATGTGAAAGCAAAGACGCTGCAGAACTCAATTCCCCGCCCACCATTTCCACAAATGCCTCACTACGTTCCACTTGTCTTAAGCTCTTCCTGTCGGAATACAATTATATATTCAAGGTACCACAGACTGTGTACACTATCAAAGCCAAAGTGATACGTCTCTGAAAGCTGCATTTGACAAGCTTTGCCAATGAAATTATCCAGAATGGCGAGTTTTTCCGAAAGTGTCTGTACATTAGGCTTACTATCTACATAATGAATTCATTTGTTTAGCAGGCATCAGGGTATGGAGAAAGGTTTGACAAGAAATGTTCCTCTCTCTCGGACTACGAGGCTAAAACAACCTTGGAGTTTCTCAACGTGTTATTGAGAAGTCAAAATGAACCTTTAACACTTTCCTTTGGAGTAAATCACTATAAAAAGGCGAGCCTCATGTAATTGGAAAACCTGGACTGAAAACTAATTGTGAGCAAGAAAGGGAAAAAAAGTTTAATAAAATAGGCAGTAAAGAAATTCTCCCACATTTGATCTTGTTATCTGTTTTACATTATTTCCCCCGGGTATCCTGGGCCTCACAGATATACAGCTTCGCACAAATAATCAATTAAGCCTGCAGATTTGCAGGGATTCAGCAGTTGCTTTGTGTCAGGCCTTCAGCCACTTTCAATGGATTTTCTTTCTCCCACAAAAGAGGCATATACCTGGAGGCGGCTGTTGATAACAAAATTGTAGCGTAGCGCAGAATAACAAATCCCTTCACTATTAAAGTTATTTTTTTGGGGTAAGATTTCAAATTGGTCCAATAGTTCACCAATTACCGGATTCTTATGGAATGTGTTACACAGTGAGAATCTATCATCTACAAAGACTTAAATGACTGTGTCAGATATCGACCACTTATCTAAAGATCCTAAATTACCAACATAGGCAGCATACCATCAGGGATGACTATTTGTTCATTATCATTCTTTGGAGCAAACATTTTTTTTAAGTTAAAAGCAATTGCAAACCATCATACAATCCAAAGAAATCCCCATAGACCATTACAATGCCAGAACTGTCAAGTTTATAATATGGCCAACCATGGTCTTTCTCAGAAAAAACACGTTTTACACAAGATAAAAGGTTCCCGGAAGATCTTTTAACGGTTCTTCAAAATGAAACTCTTGCGGAACCCCTAAAGTTCTTTAAAGAACCCTTGAACCCAAAATATAAGGGTTCCTCCACAGTTCTGATAGAGAACGATACTTGGTCATTTTATTTTTTAGAGTGCACGTCCCACTAGAGCTACTGAACACACCTTTATTGATGCTGCGGCCATCTTGCTTGTTGCTCAGCCTGTCGGCAGCGCGTCTGCGTGCTCACTCAACTGACAACACCTTATCAGCTTTCATCATCGTCACCAGCCACGGACCTTGTGTTGCACCAGTGGCCGGCCCTGTCAGGCGGTGTGGATCTCCAGAGACTGGACAGCGGTGCCAAGATCCGAACAGATGTACGGGAACTCCGCCCCCCTCCCCCAGGCCTGTCGCCGCTGTCAACAACCGGAGCTCAAACAATCTAACAGGAGTGTGTGTCTTGACACCACAGCGTGTGTGTGTGTTTTCCCTCAGGACCCCGACCCACACCCCCCTCCCGCCCCCAACCTTATGGGAGATACGACCAGCCCAGTGAGAACTGCGGCACCAGCTGTCATGCCATGAATGCCTGGTGGTGCAAAGAGCCGCCACGCTTTGGAATAGGGGCCTTGCGAGCGTTCCCCTCGATCCGCTGCCTCCCTATGTCAAAAGAAAGTCAACTATATTTTGGATGCTTAATGGCACAGCTACCTGGGATTGTTTTCTAATGATTATTAAGGGAGAGTGCTTTGTTTAATTTGGGTCCAGTTTAATTTGGTTCCATGTGCGAAGCCATCAAATGAATTCACATTCATCACAACCCGTTGTATAGCGTGTGGCACGGTACTGTAACGTCTGGGATGGGTTACTCAGGAAATATTGAACATGTGTCACCCATTGATTCTAAATTCAAAGCAATCAGTCTTCAAAACTCTTGGAACAGGGAGCAGTCCTCTGGCTGTGGCAAAAGGGGACCTGATAGCGCTTTGTTGGCCATGATGGAGATGCGATTGTGTATAGTGTCATCACTATTCAGCAACGGACTGGTCCATATTCTTGGGGTTTTGACAGAGCAAAAGGTTTAATAATGTATTTTTTCCAGGCCACAAAGTGGAGTTGCGCCTTTCTAGGACAAGGGAACAACTCATAATTAACGGTCCATAACACAGTGGCGCTGAACTTCAATGGGCGGCGGCCTTTGTTATTATAATCGATTGATATCAATTAAAGAGAGCATTTGATGAGACAGAGAGAGAACAGTGAGCGCCAGAGACATGAATTCGTCATGTCACAGTGGCCAGCCGTAAGACCGTCCTGCGTTCAGGGTGCCGGCAGAGGCTGATCAAACAAAGCGTAAGTCCCTCAAAGTGCCTCTGTGACGGACGACGAGGGACTGATGAAAGCACCCATGAATTGGGAGCCGGCCTGCTTCCCGACAGTTATCTGGATATTTACCTTCAGCCCACGGTCAGGGGGAAACATGACAGGCTTTGCGGTTCCACCGTTGCCCAGTGTAATGACGACGGCAGCCGTGAGAAGTGATTCATGTGTGAGCGAGCCTCTCCCAGGCCCCCCTAAGCAGTTAACACTTTGACCCAGATTAGCGCTCCGCCAGAGGCCCACTGGGGGAAGGCTGGAGACGGAGGGCCGCGTTGCGCCCGGCTCATTTCCACAAGAAAACACACCGGACATGTTGTCCCAGACACACAGATACACGCACAAACACACTCATAAATACACAGCGCGGCATACGCTCGGTTACGATGTGACATGCGGTGTCAGAAGAAAGCGTTGTACTTCCGAGATGCCGACAGGGGCGCCCAACATTCTGTGGCACAAAAGAAGCACATGGCTAAGTCAACATGCTTCCCAAGTAGCCGCCCACGGTGTCCGAGATATCCCAGTAATGAGTGACCACGGACGGGCTACCTCCAGCCCAGAGGTGACCCGCGTGTTCTGCCCTCTGGCCGCCGGGGCCCGACTCTCCCTCCTTGCCCTCTGTGACGTCACCTGTCATCAGCATATGCCACAGCTCCCCTGGAGCGTCAAACCAGAACCGGAGGCCCCGTGTGAATCCTCCCCACTCCTCAGTCTCCTCTCCTCAGACAACTGTCAGCACGTCCACTCAATCTATAAAAAGGTCTGGACAGAAGCTGCTCTGGGCGAGAGAAAAAAAGCCACTGAGGAGAGAAAAAAAAAACTGAAATTCTCGCCCCCCGTCCGTTCGGGAGACGCGGGTAGAGAGGTAGACAGGGGACTTGGCTCTGCCTTAAAAGCTCTTAAAAAGCCAAGGTCACCTCCTGGTCAAATCTGTGAAATGAGAAAATGGCTGAAGGGGCAAGGGGCCTGTGGTAGATAACATGAGAATGCACTATCTCCTCCCCACACATTTAGTGCACGGAGGACAGGACACTGGCAGGCTTTTCAAAGGACTCTTTCTTTCCGTGGTTTTGAAACGAGGACCACAGAGAGACACAATAAGATGGCCCAGTTTCCTCACCAGTCTGAGGAAACAGAGGAAAGAACACACACGGAGAAGTGCTCTGAGGAAATGTGCCTCTGGGATGAGGGAAATAGACCACCACGGAGATGAACAGTGCTCATATCAATGGGTTTCGTACAAGGAGGAAAGGCACTGTAACAAATCAACACTGTTGTACAATTGAGAGGCAGATAAAAAACCACTAACTGTGCCACTCCATTGTACTGTATACAGTTATTTCACTACAGTGTGTAAAATGGAGACATCTGATGTGTTGCAGCCACAACTCACTTCAAGTGCAGCACATGCAGGAGTAACTAGTAAGTTCTCACAAACCGCGCTTCACGCACATCAAACCACTTTCGCGTAGACACAACAGAAAGTAGTGCAGTCGTCTGGAACCTCGACAGAATGTTGGCAAAGTGCGAAAAAGCAATAACTGCTCACATCTTGGCAACAAATAGAGCAACGCACGGTTGAGACACCGGAGCCTACCTTAGTGAAGAGACGGCCATCCTTTCTAGTCGATCGAAGCAGCCTAAACAGCAACAGTATCCTCTAAGAGCAGCTGTCTCAGCAGGAACCAGTGTAACCTGCTGTAGATCCCTCCCAGACTGACAGACTGACTGAGAGTATCCTGTAACCCAGCATCCTGTCATACCCCCATACACCAGATCTCCCATGCTGTGCCGTCTTCCTCCTCTGCTGTAAATATTTGATGAGGAATGTGTGGGCTGGACTAATCGCTAATTGTCATTTATCTCCAATACCCCTGAGCAAGCAATCCTAATCAAGCCTATACACATGTGTTGCTGTGTTAACTTCATTGTCCTCAAAATCAGGGTAATTGAAGGTAATTCTGTTATTTAGTGGAATACGACTGTGGAATATTTTCACTGTTTCACTCTAAAAAGAGTATCTCGATTTTTCTTTTTTTCTTTTTCTTTTTTATTACTAAGGTTTATCAAGAGCATGTGCTATACTGTATAGTCAAATCATATAGTATAATATTTTATAATCCTAAAAAATATTTCATCATTCCTCAATAAGACTTCCATCTAAATTCAATCGCCGGTTTTCAACAGAGCTCAAGGCCAGAACTTGAAATGCCCATTACTAAACATTGACTTTGTGGTCAATTAGCAATTGCTTTTCTACATTTCGATGTGGCCTCATTTCACTGTCCAATGGAAGCAAAAATGCCCCAGAAAATCAGGTCATATTCTACATACAACAACAAACCGCCCATGGTCGTATGCACCCAAACCTGCTGTCTCACCACAGCTGGGGGGCTAATCCTGTTAACAAATATTCATCTGTAATTAATCAAGGTACAAATATATTCAGGCACCCTCTTCCAATGAGCCCATGTGGATTTGGTGGACCACCAGTGCAACATTGTAACTCTCTGACTGCATCTTGCCTGATTTGAAAGATCATTCCCCTATACCTTAATGACATCAGACTGAAAGGGTTCTAACATGTTGACGAATTGTCGGAAACAGAAAGACGTGGAGGGACACAATGCAGTTCCTTAAATGGAGATACATTTAGAAAGGCAGAAAGTTGCTTTGTTTTGGTTTTAGAGTCTTGATAAGAATAACTTGGTCGAACAAGGAAAATGCAGTGGATGAAAGAAGACTGCTTGACATAATGGAAAAAACAAAAAACCTTCTGAGAGATCACGAACACTCTCCAGGAGGGGGGAGTGGATGTGTCGACTACAATTATCTTCCGACGACTACACTAGCCAAACTGCAGAGGCTGTAAAGCAAGGTGCAAAAAGGATAGTTAGCCTACAGAGTTCTGGAAAAAGGGCTTATGATCAGATGAGACAAAGATGACCATGTTCCAGAGTGAAGGAAAAAAGAAAGAAAAAAGGAACTGAAGTTTTGGCCAAGTCAGCGGTTTCCTTTTACATGCTAAACACAAGGAAACAGCAAGAATGTCCAAGAAGAAAACAGGCTGCAAAGCTTTTATAATGATGTCCATGGGCCAGAAACCTTCAGCAATTATTACATTATCGTTACTAAAAGGATTATTGCGACCAAAAAGATATGACAAAAATG
Organism: Novumbra hubbsi; assembly: GCA_016801125.1. Taxonomy (NCBI): domain Eukaryota; kingdom Metazoa; phylum Chordata; class Actinopteri; order Esociformes; family Umbridae; genus Novumbra; species Novumbra hubbsi. Next base: position 78,389 of record JACXGK010000752.1, read on the forward strand.
AAACATTACCCCTTTTTATACATAATGCTAATCTGTCTAAATACTATTTGCAACCTAAAATGCTGGACCCACTGGGCTGTAATGTCTAAAACAGTTTGCTCAATATAGATGACAAAACGTCACCTAAAAGGATGCACTCTGCACTTCCAACCCGTAATCCTGTTTTATTTCAAATTCAAAGTGCCGGTGTACAAAGACAAAAAATAAGTATACTGTCACTGCCCAAAACACTTTGAGAGTTAATAATTTTTCCCAGCACTTATTGCTTCTATAAGGTCAAATTAGCAGATGTATGGTTCAAATTGACTGTCGTGCATCATTGAAGTGGATGGGGCCCTGTGTGCAACTGTCTCACTTTGGTGGACAAACTGGCGGTGAATGAGGGGAACTTTCCCCCTTAATATGTAAAGCGCTTTGGGTGCCTGGAAATTGAATTATTATCATTCCGTTACTGACAACAACAAGCTAATGAGGATGTTTTTACGCTTTTGCATTTTGTATGTGTCTGGTGTCACTGTCTGTCAAGCGACCTGTGTCCTGGGTGATGTGCAGTGTTCATTAATTGGCTGGTCTATGATCCAACTCCACAATTCAGTTTTGTAGTGTCAATCAAGTAATGCTGCGTTTAGACATCCACCAGAAATTACTGACCACTATCAGTCACTCAACCTGTCAAAAACAATGTTAAATGCATCCACACTTCCTATCTCAGTGGTATTTCTGTCATAGTGGAAGGGGCTAGATGAAAATCGTCTGCAAATATCTGCTAATATGTAAATTACCAAACTGCAAAGAAAAATATATACTGCCTAGTCTATTTTATGAGGTTGATTTAATGAGATGTTTTCTGAACCCTTTTTTTCAATCAGTAATGGTTGTTTAGTCTTATAATCAGACAGATTTAAATGAGGCACCAACCACCCTGTAACGCAATTACACTCTGATTAAAGTGTGGTTTACTGTTCACTGACATTTATGCTCAGAGTAAAGACTAACTACTTTTCTACTCTGATGATATTGGTTAATTTTCCATGTGTGATTCTTCTTCTCACTCCATTAAAAATTGATTCCAGTCATGTTTGGTGACTCCAAATGTCACCAATATTATGCCGACGGAAATATGACTCAGTCTCTTGAGAATAAGAAAGCAAATGATAAATGACATCATAAACCATGGATGTGGTTGTCAAGTTATTTGAGTTAGAATAGTCTACAGTGCTTTTGGAAACTCTATTCCCTTTCACCACATTGTGTTATGTCATGGACTGAATATATAATTGATAAAAAAAAAAATGGAAGTTCCAAACATCTGTCAAATTCACAAGGAAAAAGCCAACTGTGCTCCTGGAAACTTTTAATTTTGAAAAAACATAACTTCCACCCATTTTGACTTCATGACTGGTTTTTGCTCAGACATTTATGCAGGGAAGTGTGTGCTTTAAATCATGTCCAATCAATTGAATTTGCCACAGGTGGAATCTAATCAAGTCTATGGACTGAAGGATGATCCAAGGACACATTATGTATCTGAGCACAACTTGGAGTGTCATGGTTAAGGGTCTGAATAATTACATGGGGCGAGAAAAATAATGAAAACACCTAACTTTATATTAATATCAATGACCTAGTAAGGTGCCGGGGCCTTCAGATCTGCATCAATCCTTGGAATGCTGCTATATAAATTCTGAACTGTGTGTAGTTGAATAGTGCACAATTCCCCACAAAAAAGACTCTAGTTCTTTGAGAAATGAAGGCGGTTGACATCTAATTTGCAATCTGCGTTGCAGAACTTCACCTAGAGGTTCAGTGATGTTCGGTGATTGGGGAGGCTAATGAAGGCACCTGACGTCAGGCTGAAGTTGAGAGAAACACTCTTGAGTTTCTTTTGCAACGTGTAGGCAGGCAATATGGAATATTGGAACATCATGACGGAACAGTGACGGCACCTTGGGGAGCACCTCATTCGGTAAAATGGCCTCCTATTTCTCTGCCATTAAAGAACCACGCATAGCCATAAGCTGACCACAACAAACTCCCACAAGATGGCTGATAGCAATACAGACCTTCTAACATGTTTAACAGTTGGCAGAAAACACTGTAGGCTAAAGGAGTTTTTGGCCTGCTCCAAACGTAAACCCATCCGGATGTATGAAATAGGGTGGAAGATGTCTCTTCAGGCAGTATAACATTCATCCATTGCTCATGGGTCCAGGGTGTGTGCTCCTTTTAACAGTTTATGCTTCCCTGTGTATTGGCTTTGGGTACAAGCGGTTTCTGAAAGGCTGCCTTGACATACATTTACGCTTTGAGAAACTCACAACTTGTTGAAACTTTGTCACAGAGGTGCTCATTACAGCTTCGACTTGCAACAACTTCTCTTCTTTGCTGATGCAATTTCTCCATGTTTGGCATGCTGTCATGTTTCTTGAGTGTTCCCCTTGGCATACTTCGACCAATGCACGTTTTTTGCACTGACTAGTTGACCTCTCTGGAACTCTGAAAGTTGCCTGATGCCGCTTAGAAAACTCAATGTTAATATAAAATGCTAATTGACGGACATCCTTAATAGCTGGCACCTGTGTGCTGATCAGCCTCATATGACCTCTGCACATTCCTTTGTAATTGGGATTAAGTTCATTCCAAATACCAGTCCTTTTCCACAAGGTGTTTCTGTTACTTTGTCCCCCCTTGTATGTATAGAACTAACACAAAGTTCTAAAAACACGCATTTACTGGATAATTGTGTGTAGATTGATGGCAACATTTGTTTTAATCAGTTATACAGTAAGTCCATAACACAACAACATCTGGAGAAATTGAAGGGGTCAGAATACTTTCAAAAGGCACTGTGTGTAATTAATTACATGATGTGTTGTCGTGTAGGACGTGATGACACAACTTGGTAATCTCTGCAAAGCAATGCTTACATTTTAAAAGATAATGCTGTCGGTCTGTGCTCCAGCAAGATAGTACCCTCACACTGTACCTTTGAAATATTTTAGCCAGCCTAAGGTATAACAGTAAACAACGTCATTTTTGTTTACTTCAAATAAAGAAAGGCCTTTTATTTAGTTCAAGCCTCAGGCATGCTCTCAACCTGGGTTATGTGTGAGGCAAATGGCACAGTATTCCTGAAAGTGCTTGTCTAAAGTAAGAAGGTATCAGGCTGTCAAACAAACAATGTACATGAATACATTCAATATGGGATGGACACATAGTATCTCAGATGCAGCGAAGTGTATTTATTCCAAAACAATCGGATACATGCATTAATTAAAACTTGGCTAGTAACATTCTCAAGATAGGGTTACTGTAAATCATCCCTGAATTAGATCCATATTCAAATCATAGGTTAGTAAAAGCTTTCTACCCTTTCATTATTAATGGCTGGAAAGTGGACATGGTAGCTGAAAATATTCGTACATTACATCAAAGTCCTGCAGAAACATACAGCACACCGCACAGAGAAGGTCGTCTTCATGCACTCTTGCACATGCATTTTCAACAGAATAAAAGCAGGGACTTTAATACAAAGGACGCGAAACGCACCACAAAGGCATATAGGCCCATTTCAAAAGGTCTCAAACTACTCCATGCAGACAGCACAACTGGTCTGTTTAGCCTCCGGAACAGAAACTTGTGTTTATAATTCAGCGTGTGCCTGCACACCAACCTTTGGCTCATCTCCAAACAATTTTCTTGCTTCCTGTAAAATGAATATGCATCACTGTTGCAGTGAATCCATTTGCAAGACAGCACAATAATTATGGGAAAGTATTCAAAAAAATAAAAAGGCCAATTAATCTTATGTTAAACGGCTGCTCAATGTGGCTAATTAGATGCCATTTTAATAAGCGGGTATGTTGTACTGACATGGTATCATTAGAAAGCCTCATCCTGGCACATTTCGAAATATAATGCATGCATTTCTCAGTTTGTTGCGTTCAATGTTACAACAATTGTAAATCAATTTATGCTTATGTCAATATATCGCATTACATAGGACTGACGCTTCAGTCACTATGTGACATTCAATTTGAAAAGTCAATACATGTACATTCAAATTTCAGTAATGTAGCAGAAACCCTAGAAAACGCTATTGGCCTTTATGCTACTGTCAATATAATTTATGCTTCGGTCAATGTATTCCTTTCATGTGACAGGGTTGACACATTTGTCTATAAGTTAAAGTCGAAAAGAACAAGGAATTGGGTTAAGGGTTAAAAGAAAAGGTTTGAGGTAAAGTCATTTGTTAGAGTTAGGTCAGTCCCATGAGGACCTCCAAATCGTCCCGCCTCAAAGGAGTTGAGGAAAATATTTGGCTTCAAAAGCACTTTCAATTGATTTCCACATGTACTGGTTATTACTGTTGTGGAAACCTCCTCTGAAGACATCCTAAATGCTTGTTGACTTGTGTTTTCTCGCTAGATAGTAAATATATTTGCGGAAATTTGTTCCATAACACTAAAGCTGTTTGCAAAATTGCACAAAATGGATAATAACACAGATGAAAATGTGTTTGTAGTACTGGGAGCAGTGCAATCCAGTCATAAAATGGAGTCAGTAAAGCCAGTATAACTCTGCGTCTTAAAGAGCGGTTTTAGCAGGCCCACCTACAGGTTATGATAGACAATGTGATATCCAACCGTGGCTGATGATGGATCTCAATAAACAGTTGATAAATCAATGATATTGTTTGTTTCACCTCCGATTTCATAAACTGAATCAACGCTGCATACAGGAAAAATTTGATGAAGAATGAAAAGGAGAGTGCTGTACACTATAATCTTTAGAACAACAAAAACCTCTTTTGGCTAAGATAAATATCGATACTAAGAGAAATATCGACGCCTGCACAAAAATCTGCAAGCATTTAATTGGGAGAGCAGTCAATGAGGTCAACAACGGGGTTTATTAGTGGGTCAAAGTGTATTATTTCCAGCACCATATTGAAAAAACATTCACAAAAAATACATATCAAGAAAGTGGCAGTTATATGTGCAGTTACCTATGTTTATTATGATTTGTGAGAAACTTTTGAAGCGCTGCCGAAGCAAATCATTTGCTTCAGTGTTTTACACCGGCGTTCCAATTCTTTCAAGTACATTTCTTCAGTAAGTTTGCCAGGCCTAACCGAGCATAGCTTGGTCTTACAGACTAGGGCTAGACAGACAGACTAAGCTCTTTGTTTATTTATGTGCAACAACATTGTACCCAATTGAGCCAAAAACTAAAAAGGCTGCTGGGATATAATAGGTGAATCTACTCATTTTCCGGATGCATGAGAAGTGTGAAAACAATCAGAATAAATGTCTACACTACTTTACCTTGCTAAAATTTTTATGTAACTATGTGGAATCACTTGCAGAATTGTAACAAATAAAGGGCAGGTTCTAGTGATGTTATTACACATTCTCTTGATATTCAATAATACTACAATGTTACACATACAATAATCTGTAAGCATGTTGTGTCACTAATGATTTAACATAATACCAGTTTTGATGAAGAGGCTAGGATTAGGTCAGAACAATTTTAACAACGCAAAACCTGTTAAAACAACTGGACATTGTGAATTTGTTTATTCCTGCTGTGACCTGTCTTGAAGGCATAATAGTTACACATTACGGTAACACAGGCAACGGCTCAGATGGCGTAATGATTCATGAAATGCGAATTAGGGAGAAAATGAAAGTACATGTGGAAGATGAATGAAGCCACAGGAAGCTGAATCTGAACACAGAGCGCTCGTTTAAGTTAAGCCCGGTTGTGTGGTCTGCTAGAGGATCACATCTTTGTGAGGGCTGTGAGTGAGGCTTTTCTATGGACGAATGGCTGTCATCTAGAGTGTGAATCATACCTTAGTAGTAAAGATAATGTCTTTTAACTGGGAACATGTACAACATTTTAAAGTGGCATGACCACAGCCAATTCCAAAACAAATACACCGCACTTTGCACAGTAAGTGAATTCACAAGGCTTGTTCCCGTACTCAACCAGAACAGTGCCTAGTTAAGCAAAATTTTTACTCATCGCATAGTAATACTTGTTTTTCCAGAGGGACTTACTATGTTAAAAGTTTGTTTGGCCTGCTGGCTACAATATTAAAATGTTTCACGTTTATCATGTAGAACCAAATTAATTGCATATATTGCAGGTATTTTTTTTTTACTTCATCAATGTGCACAGCTATATAGAACTACAACATGGGACAGCCAGCCGCTGGAACTCGAGAACAAATGGCTTGGGGCTGCTTCTGCTGTTTACGAACAACGTAGTACAAACCACCCTCGCTTCGCAGCAGCAAGAAATTCACAAGTGCAGCTAGTTACTTGGGAATTAATTATAGTCTTTTCCCTTGCTTGTCCTTCAACTTTGAAAGAAAAGTTGGGGTGTTTTGTATGGAAGCAATTTTGTATATATTTATCACTGCCCAGTTGTAAAAACCCAAAGATCAAGCCACAACAAAGGGCACAGTGGCTGAGAAAAACTCCCTATTAGGGTTAAAACATGTTTTTCACCTGGTGGTGCAATGTGAAGATTATAAAAGACACATGACCTTTTGGGGCGCGTAAATGTTTTTGCATGTTCAGAGGACAAAGTAAATAAAAGCCTGGGGGCTGTGTCCAGAGTCCTTTATCCGAGTTAGTTACTATGTTTTTGGGAGCCTACCAGTGGTTGAATTTATTTAGGGGGCTGATGTCAGTCAGTATGTCTCTATGTCTCTCTGACTGTATGTCTATGTATATGTTTGTCCGTTGATCTGAATGCTTTTTTGGCTGTCTTGTCCCAATTACTGCTAATGTATTGACATATGCGTCAACCTAATCTTCCTTTCAGTGAAATACATTTATTTAAAAACGCATCAAGTGGTTTAAACTCCCACTGAAAGTAATGTATTTACATAACTGTCAAAAATATTATACTTTTCTTTTTCCATTAAATGGCAAGTATTCACATAAGCGTGGTTTTTCAATTTACTTTTAATGTACTCTTAATGTACTCTTTTGTAAAGTGTCATCTTTGTGACATATTTTCCAATTTTATAAAATTTGAAGAACTAAGCTTCACGTGATTGACTGTCATCTTTAACCATTAAGTGCCATGTATTGCCAATGTGAATACAATGTAGTAACTATGAATTGGTTTACTTTTTTGTCCCAATGAATGGCATGAAATGACAAAAGCGTCAACTGTTGGTAAGAACAATGCCAGGATGACATTTCTGAGAATTCTTAGAACAAAAGCCATTTGGAAAACACTATATGTCTTTGATGACATGCAGATTACAGATTTGGTTATTAAAAAATGTCAATCAATGTTTTATCTGACAAAGAAAAGAAAATATAAATACTGTCCATCGACAGCAAAAATGCCTCTACACAACCCAGGCACAACGTTTTAGGAAAACAACTAAACGGTATTTGAACCCCCGCTCTGATTAGATAGCTACTAAGAAACCACCACGGATTGAAGGCACCACATGGGATACTATGGGTGTGCTTCAGTACATTTCCCAAAAGGTGAACGCTTGACAAGAACAGAAAGAAAAGTATGTGTCCAAACTCTGAACTACGGAAAATGCCAGGCCTCGGTGGAAATGCCTGAGAGATGTTGTTGAGAGTTAGATCAAATCTTCGGCAGTAATCCGTAGCTTGTGAAAACAATGCTTTTCAAAAGAAAGCAAATCTGCTTGTTATCGACTTGACGTTCTTCGCTGGCATTTCCGCCTGGCGTTTACTTATTCATCAAGAAGGAGGCTGCATGTTTGTGGACGCTGAGAACCAGCGGTTATCCCTTTCTGCTGCTGGACAAGAGGAGCAGACCCCATTAAAGATGCATGGGAACCAGCCATTTGAGTTTAAAGTTCTCCCAAGATTTCTACCGGCCTCTTCAAATATTCATGCCCAACACTGAGTGTGCTGTCATCAGCACACTGTCTAAATGTACCCCCTTGTCACCGATGCATTGAGGGCTGGGGTGTTGACTCTGGGGTTTAGATATTCTTTAAAAGGTTTCAGGGGGTTTTGGAAAATGTGCACAGGCTCCGCTGGCTTCAAAAAGCTTTGGTTCCACCATTGGGGAGCCGGAACAGAGAGAAGCTTTGACTGGGGCTAAGGGGGAACTGCCCAGGACGGCAAAGAGAGGTGCCAGAACTAGGGTAGGGCTCTAGGGTTTGAGCCCAGTCTTAAGGTGGGAATGCCTGTGCAGGATAGCAACATACAGTAGCACAGTAATGGAAGCGACTTATATAAAGAGGGATATGTTCTCCACGAAGCGAGAAGTTAACGCGCCGATGTGTCAGGAATGAACCAAAGTGATTTACTGTGAAGTGGAGAAGCCAACTTTTAATTTCAGTTGTATTTTTACCCCGTTGTTTAACCAGGTAACAACTGAATATCACTTCTCCTTCTAAATGGCAACCTCGCCGAAGCTATTGAATTGCAAGATGACAGAACAAGAGAAAATATTGCCTACGACAAAGTTTTATCCTGAGAAAGAAGATGTCCTTAGGTTCTTGTTCTAGTATTGTTCTAGCCAACGAGCAACAGTCATTTTACATTTGGAATTGTTGATTGTACACTCAACAAAGCTAACTAAAGTTCTGCTGTAGTGATGCTTGATTACTAGCTAGCAAGAAGTTATGGACTTTGTAATTGTTGCCAAGGTCAAATAGACTTGGGTTTAAGTAATTTTTACGTTTCCAGTTTTGTCTTCTAAAGAGATAAGGTCATGGAGTTTCTATTCCCTCCATGAAAATGTAATTAAGTTGCTGTGTAGCCCCACTACATAAATTATATATATATATTTTCCCCCATGCTAGCCAGGGTTAATTATGTTTGTTCAGACACTGTAACGTTAGTCATTTTACCTGTGGTGAAATTTCTAGGTGGTTCAGCATGCTATATTTGTTTCGGTTGTCAGTAGATATGTAGGCAGTTTTGTGTTAACTGCGAAAAAGTGCCTTTTGTGTTGTTGCCTAAACTGACAATCTATTTGAATAATTTCAGTGCTGAAACGTGCTATCATTCCTACTACCAACACATGCTTCTTGCCGGTTACACAATCATTAGCATTCAACTGTTTTGGACAAATAGCACATTTAAAAGGAGCCTGTGAGAGCTTCTTTAGAATTAAATATTCTAAAAGTGATCATTAAATGTACATTACTTCTGTGCTGTCATTGCTATTCATGAAAAGTGTGTTTTGTTCCTGGTTCTCTGTAATCTTTGTGATATATTTATATTTGGGTTTTATGAGAGCCAAGGCATTACAGTCTGCCTAATAATCCATCAAAAGGAGGCTAAAAATATCCATGTTAAGCCCCTTCTCTATTCAATTCATTACATAAAAGAAAATACCACAAATGGAAGTCAAATCTCTGTGTAACAGGCTGTAAGAGACTTACACAATTCCATCATTTGTCACCCCTCTGTTCTATCAATCCACACTGCGTCTCATCTGTTGACACAGACACAACTTGAGTTCTCATGGCCCTTAAAAGTGATTACATTGTTTTCCTTAGTGTGATTGCTCGCATTTGCTTAGCCACTGATGTCCAGTTGAGGACACCTCGACCCTCATTCTCAGGCTCTTGATACATTAGCATGGATATTGGAAGTGGATCCGGAGCTTTGAGTGTCATCTTGTTCCCCCGCCTGCTTTGAGCTTCTGGGCCGGCAATGTGACAACCATTCAGCCGCCATGTTTTATTTCTGTCTCGGAAATGCACGACCAATTGTTGCCTCGTGTTCAGGGCGAGCGACGATGGGCACAGAGCCTGCTCCTCCCCAATGCGACTGAAACTGTGAAGCTCTTTCGAAATGAAAGACGGGGAACAAATTCAGTGGTGATGTGGACGAGTGTTATCATTCACTGGACGCGTCGTTCCCCGGCGATGGGATTTACATCAGAGGAAAATAGACAGTAAACTATTGACAGCTTTGCAGTACTCTAGGTGAATAACTTAATGTCAAGGACGTCTGTGGACACAAATCCATTCACAAGTTCAGGCTTATGTATACGCACATTTATTTCACTTTATGCTTTTTCCATTACAGTTGAAACTTTTATTTCAGTTACACGGTCAGTATACAGTCAAAAACATGAATAATAAAAATACCAACACCTACAGTATTTCTGACAAATACCCTGCTCAAAGAAAGGAAGGGAACACGTAATCATCACAATATAACACCAAATATAAAAATGTAGATCTTTAATATATTTCACTCATCGAGACCCGGAGTGTGATTTAAGTGTTACTGTTGGAGCAGTGCCTGTCCCCCTTATCAAGACTAGGACACTGGTACGTTTTCTCTCCCAATGTGGGGTACACAATGATTAACTTGGAAACAACAGAAACACTATCCACCTGACATTTCTCACTGGAGAAGAAACTTTGATAACTCTGGACTGCATTTGGCATTTGGAAGTTTGACGCGTTCGCCTCAGGGACAGGAAGAACTCATGAGATGGAGGACCAAATGAGAAGAGAGGGTTTTTGCATTCTGAGAACGAGTAAGCAGACCTGGGTTCAAATACTATTTGACCACGATTTCGAATACTTCATCCGTCTGATTGATCTCACTATCCATAATGGAACCAGAAGAGACATTGCGAACCTTCAAACCCCACCTAGCTGGCGCTCTGTGTGGAACAGACCGAACACCAAAGGAAGCAGACTGATACACCCAGTTCCGGCTGCATCAGTCCCATCCTCTTTGTGGGCAGCCTCTGCCTGGGACTGGCGTTGGGTAACTTCCGCTGTTTCATTTCTCACGTTGCACGACAGGGAGCCTCCTAAAATAGAAGACAATAACACGCATGGGGGGGCTCCTCGAGGAGGGAAGGGAACACACCATATGGGCGAGGACGCAACGCTCCCTCATCACAAGTTTACTTCTTTCCCCCCTACAATTTGGCACTGCCTTTGGCTCGCTCTGCGCGCCATCCAGGGGGGGTGGCGAGAGGTGACGTTTTTTAATACTCTGTAAATTGGGTTGATTCAATGCCCTGATGCGACCGAGGAAGGCAACTGAGACGGACTGTGGCGTGGCAATATTTAAATGCAGAGGCGGTTACGGCCGCTTCCGTGGGGAAATAGTGGTAACGACGTTTCTACAGAGAGTGAGAAAGGTTGTGCGTGTATTGCTGCCAGAATATCTGCAGGTTGTGTAGGTGTTTCCACTCCGCAAGGAAGAATCTCAGATCCATGGGTTATTACTCTTCATTACGTTTTATTATTCTTTAAGTGTTTTTTTCTCTAAAAAACATTATTTTATTTGTGCTTTTTTATGTCCATCCCTTTAGTCTCAATAGGAAATGCAGGTTTGTTCAACAAAGACTACAGATTATTCTGTTATCAGTTATATTCTTGAAATTAATCACATTGCATTTTCCTCTCTTGCTCTCTCAATTTTACGGTCTTTCTCTGGGAGATTAATAATTTACGTGGCCGTTGCTATTAACTAGCCCTGCTACCCTTTCTTTTGGCTTGACCTTTATGCCATTAATTGTTCCAATGAGACAAATGCCAGTCCACACTTAGGTAATTGAATTATTTAGCCATGTTCTCCTTGACATCTGTTGTAATTCATTCTCTCTTCTTTTGCGTACATCCCCCCTGACTTTAAATTAGATTTACATCTGGGTTTTGCGCTTAAGGCAGACAGAGAGAAATGGACATTGATCCGGTTTCCCGCCCCCCCCCCCAAGCCACTCTAATGGATAGAAGATAGTCTCACTGTCTGGGAAAGAAAACACATTTATCGGGGGCCTTGACACAGAAATTCCAGTGATGATGCATGGATTTGTGGTGATGCCTTGGTGATATTATACTGTCAGCCCCAAACGAAAGCATTTAGTTAAAGTCTGTGGGCTCTTGGCTCTAGGCTAACACATTTTCACAGACAATCACACCAACCAGAGACGTGATTGTAGTTAATGCAGCTTGTCACGTCTCAGCTGCTTGTGCTCAGGGTCTGAGTGCCAAATGGCACTATACGCCCTATCCTGTGCACTACATTGTTTAGCCCTCTGGTCAAAAGGGTTTCACTATATAGGATATTGGGAGCCCCTTCAGACAAAGCCAGAGTAACACTGCTTAAAGTGAAAGGGCCTCCATGGTTTAAAACCAAGACAGAAAACCAACCCAGGGAGATAAGCTAGTGCTTGATGATGGAGAGCTAGCTTTTATCCTGCTTTAGCAGCCAACACTTTAGAAAAACGACAGGCTTCGCTTTGAGACACTGTTGACCTTTAACAAAGACAACAGTATGACCTGTAAGCCGTGATTCAATTGCATAAAGATAAAGGTCAGGAATTGAGTTTCCATGGCACGGTATGTACAGTAAGAAAACAGTATATAGAAGTAGCATAATCACAGTACATATAGTTCTTTGAGCACAGTAGTCATATATACAGCTTTTAGCAGTGGTATACTGGCAATATATCACAAACCCCAAAGATTCATAATAGCTCTTTCGAACTGGTTTCCGACAGTAGTAAAAAGTGATGTCATGTCATACCCATGGTATCCGGTCTCATATACCACAGCCGTTAGCCAATCAGCATTCAGGATCTAAACAACTCAGTTTATTATGTACATATATACAAAACTGCAAACCTAGTATTACTTAAAAGCATGTTTGTGATGAACACATTTTCACACAGAACAGTGTTAATAGTCAACCATGTAATAGCTATTTACCTTCTCAAAACGTTTGACGATCACCAGGATGAGGTGTATGTGAAAATCTGCCATAACTGGTGCTGTGACCACATGGTGTTCATGAAATGCCACAGAAAGTGACAGTAAATAGTTCCTAGCATTTATTGTGGGAACACAGTTGACATAATGAGCTCAACCACTTCAGTAAAATATAATAAAACAATTATAGATCAAAATGAGAGAGAAAAGACGTACTTCCTTTCCCATCATGCTGTCGAATAGACCCAAACAACGTCACCTGCTGTGAATAATTTAATTTTTTTTCCAGAGGTAAATTGTCTGCATAGCAGGGATGACCTTAAAATGAAGAACAGATGTAAATGCGTTACTAATGACATAAACAGAAATGACTTTGCCAAAGCACATGAACAAGACCGTGGAGGATGATACATAGATATTACTTGTGTTGCTTTCACAGCATCTCACACATGTAAACCATGAGTCACAAATACACAGCATACACACATGTAAACCATGAGTCACAAATACACAGCATACACACATGTAAACCATGAGTCACAAATACACAGCATACACACATGTAAACCATGAGTCACAAATACACAGCATACACACATGTAAACCATGAGTCA